>JBAKBP010023396.1:0-37003 GCA_037953745.1 Lithodes maja
GTTTAGAGCCTCTATAACTAGGCTATATAGACGAGACGTAGACATATAATAGAGCTAAAATCAGCCTAAAAACTAGGCTAGATTGGTCTTGTATGGTGGAGACACGAAACGGGGTTTAGAGCCTCTATAACTAGGCTATCTACATGAGACGTAGACATATAATAGAGCTAAAATCACCCTAAAAACTAGGCTAGTTAAGATTGAATTGACCAAAATAATATTCTCTCTAAACCTATTTTTTGAGATTGGACACTAAAGTGAATTGGTCTTGTACGGTGGAGACACGAAACAGGGTTTAGAGCCTCTATAACTAGGCTATTATACACGAGACGTAGACATATAATAGAGTAAAATCAGCCTAAAACTAGGCTAGATTGGTCTTGTATGGTGGAGACACGAAACGGGGTTTAAAGCCTCTATAACTAGGCTATCTACACAAGACGTAGACATATAATAGAGCTAAAATCACCCTAAAAACTAGGCTAGTTAAGATTGAATTGACCAAAATAACATTCTCTCTAAAAATATTTTTTGAGATTGGACACTAAAGTGAATTGGTCTTGTACGGTGGAGACACGAAACGGGGTTTAAAGCCTCTATAACTAGGCTATATACACGAGACGTAGACATATAATAGAGCTAAAATCAGCCTAAAAACTAGGCTAGATTGGTCTTGTACGGTGGAGACACGAAACGGGGTTTAGAGCCTCTATAACTAGGCTACCTACACGAGACGTAGACATATAATAGAGCTAAAATCACCCTAAATACTAGGCTAGTTAAGATTGAATTGACCAAAATAATATTCTCTCTAAAAATATTTTTTGAGATTGGACACTAAAGTAAATTGGTCTTGTACGGTGGAGACACGAAACGGGGTTTAGACCCTCTATAACTAGGCTATCTACACGAGACGTAGACATATAATAGAGCTAAAATCAGCCTAAAAACTAGGCTAGTTAAGATTGAATTGACCAAAATAATATTCTCTTTAAAAATATTTTTTGAGATTGGACACTAAAGTGAATTGGTCTTGTACGGTGGAGACACGAAACGGGGTTTAGAACCTCTATAACTAGGCTATATACACGAGACGTAGACATATAATAGAGCTAAAATCAGCCTAAAAACTAGGCTAGATTGGTCTTGTATGGTGGAGACACGAAACGGGGTTTAGAGCCTCTATAACTAGGCTATCTACACGAGACGTAGACATATAATAGAGCTAAAATCACCCTAAAAACTAGGCTAGTTAAGATTGAATTGACCAAAATAATATTCTCTCTAAAAATATTTTTTGAGATTGGACACTAATGTGAATTGGTCTTGTACGGTGGAGACACGAAACGGGGTTTAGAGCCTCTATAACTAGGCTATATACACGAGACGTAGACATATAATAGAGCTAAAATCAGCCTAAAAACTAGGCTAGATTGGTTTTGTATGGTGGAGACACGAAATAGGGTTTAGAGAGCCTCTATAACTAGGCTTTCTACACGAGACGTAGACATATAATACAGCTAAAATCACCCTAAAAACTAGGCTAGATTGGTCTTGTATGGTGGAGACACGAAACGGGGTTTAGAGGCTCTATAACTAGGTTATCTACATGAGACGTAGACATACAATAGAGCTAAAATCACCCTAAAAACTAGGCTAGTTAAGATTGAATTGACCAAAATAATATTCTCTCTAAAAATATATTTGGAGATTGGACACTAAAGTGAATTGGTCTTGTACGTTGGAGACACGAAACGGGGTTTAGAGCCTCTATAACTAGGCTATCTACACGAGACGTAAACATATAATAGAGCTAAAATCAGCCTAAAAACTAGGCTAGATTGGTCTTGTACGGTGGAGACACGAAACGGGGTTTAGAGCCTCTATAACTAGGCTATCTACACGAGACGTAGACATATAATATAGCTAAAATCACCCTAAAAACTAGGCTAGTTAAGATTGAATTGACCAAAATAATATTCTCTCTAAAAATATTTTTTGAGATTGGACACTAAAGTGAATTGGTCTTGTACGGTGAAGACACGAAACGGGGTTTAGAGCCTCTATAACTAGGCTATATACACGAGACGTAGACATATAATAGAGCTAAAATCAGCCTAAAAACTAGGCTAGATTGGTCGTGTATGGTGGAGACACGAAACGGGGTTTAGAGCCTCTATAACTAGGCTATCTACACGAGACGTAGACATATAATAGAGCTAAACTCACCCTAAAAACTAGGCTAGTTAAGATTGAATTGACCAAAATAATATTCTCTCTAAAAATATTTTTTGAGATTGGACACTAAAGTGAATTGGTCTTGTACGGTGGAGACACGAAACGGGGTTTAGAGCCTCTATAACTAGGCTATATAGACGAGACGTAGACATATAATAGAGCTAAAATCAGCCTAAAAACTAGGCTAGATTGGTCTTGTACGGTGGAGACACGAAACGGGGTTTAGAGCCTCTATAACTAGGCTATCTACACGAGACGTAGACATATAATACAGCTAAAATCACCCTAAAAACTAGGCTAGTAAAGTGTGAATTGACCAAAATAATATTCTCTCTAAAAATATTTTTTGAGATTGGACACTAAAGTGAATTGGTCTTGTACGGTGGAGACACGAAACGGGGTTTAGAGCCTCTATAACTAGGCTATATACACGAGACGTAGACATATAATAGAGCTAAAATCAGCCTAAAAACTAGGCTAGATTGGTCTTGTATGGTGGAGACAGGAAACATCGTTTAGAGCCTCTATAACTAGGCTATCTACACGAGACGTAGACATATAATAGAGCTAAAATCACCCTAAAAACTAGGCTAGTTAAGATTGAATTGACCAAAATAATATTCTCTCTAAAAATATTTTTTGAGATTGGACACTAAAGTGAATTGGTCTTGTACGGTGGAGACACGAAACAGGATTTAGAGCCTCTATAACTAGGCTATATACACGAGACGTAGACATATAATAGAGCTAAAATCAGCCTAAAAACTAGGTTAGATTGGTCTTGTATGGTGGAGACACGAAACGGGGTTTAGAGCCTCTATAACTAGGCTATCTACACGAGACGTAGACATATAATAGAGCTAAAATCACCCTAAAAACTAGGCTAGTTAAGATTGAATTGACCAAAATAATATTCTCTCTAAAAATATTTTTTGAGATTGGACACTAAAGTGAATTGGTCTTGTACGGTGGAGACACGAAACGGGGTTTAGAGCCTCTATAACTAGGCTATATACACGAGACGTAGACATATAATAGAGCTAAAATCAGCCTAAAAACTAGGCTAGATTGGTCTTGTATTGTGGAGACACGAAACAGGGTTTAGAGCCTCTATAACTAGGCTATCTACACGAGACGTAGAGGTGTCCAGAGCCAAAGGGGGATCCGAGCCATTTTACCGTTTTTAAGTTAACACCTCATATATATATATATATATATATATATATATATATATATATATATATTTATATATATACTGTATATACTGTATATATATATATTTTTTCTTTTTTTTTTCTGGGATTATATATATATATATATATATATATATATATATATATATATATATATATATATATATGAGGTGCTAACTAAAAACAAAATGGCTTGGATCCCCCTTTGGCTCTGGAGGCCTCTGTAACGTCTCGTGTAGATAGCCTAGTTATAGAGGCTCTAAACCCTGTTTCGTGTCTCCACAATACAAGACCAATCTAGCCTAGTTTTTAGGGTGATTTTAGCTGTATTATATGTCTACGTCTCGTGTAGATAGCCTAGTTATAGAGGCTCTAAACCCCGTTTCGTGTCTCCACCATACAAAACCAATCTAGCCTAGTTTTTAGGCTGATTTTAGCTCTATTATATGTCTACGTCTCGTGTATATAGCCTAGTTATAGAGGCTCTAAACCCCGTTTCGTGTCTCCACCGTACAAGACCAATTCACTTTAGTGTCCAATCTCAAAAAAATATTTTTAGAGAGAATATTATTTTGGTCAATTCAATCTTAACTAGCCTAGTTTTTAGGGTGATTTTAGCTCTATTATATGTCTACGTCTCGTGTAGATAGCCTAGTTATAGAGGCTCTAAACCCCGTTTCGTGTCTCCACCATACAAGACCAATCTAGCCTAGTTTTTAGGCTGATTTTAGCTCTATTATATGTCTACGTCTCGTGTATATAGCCTAGTTATAGAGGCTCTAAACCCCGTTTCGTGTCTCCACCGTACAAGACCAATTCACATTAGTGTCCAATCTCAAAAAATATTTTTAGAGAGAATATTATTTTGGTCAATTCAATCTTAACTAGCCTAGTTTTTAGGGTGATTTTAGCTCTATTATATGTCTACGTCTCGTGTAGATAGCCTAGTTATAGAGGCTCTAAACCCCGTTTCGTGTCTCCACCATACAAGACCAATCTAGCCTAGTTTTTAGGCTGATTTTAGCTCTATTATATGTCTACGTCTCATGTATATAGCCTAGTTATAGAGGTTCTAAACCCCGTTTCGTGTCTCCACCGTACAAGACCAATTCACTTTAGTGTCCAATCTCAAAAAATATTTTTAAAGAGAATATTATTTTGGTCAATTCAATCTTAACTAGCCTAGTTTTTAGGCTGATTTTAGCTCTATTATATGTCTACGTCTCGTGTAGATAGCCTAGTTATAGAGGGTCTAAACCCCGTTTCGTGTCTCCACCGTACAAGACCAATTTACTTTAGTGTCCAATCTCAAAAAATATTTTTAGAGAGAATATTATTTTGGTCAATTCAATCTTAACTAGCCTAGTTTTTAGGGTGACTTTAGCTCTATTATATGTCTACGTCTCGTGTAGGTAGCCTAGTTATAGAGGCTCTAAACCCCGTTTCGTGTCTCCACCGTACAAGACCAATCTAGCCTAGTTTTTAGGCTGATTTTAGCTCTATTATATGTCTACGTCTCGTGTATATAGCCTAGTTATACAGGCTTTAAACCCCGTTTCGTGTCTCCACCGTACAAGACCAATTCACTTTAGTGTCCAATCTCAAAAAATATTTTTAGAGAGAATATTATTTTGGTCAATTCAATCTTAATTAGCCTAGTTTTTAGGGTGATTTTAGCTCTATTATATGTCTACGTCTTGTGTAGATAGCCTAGTTATAGAGGCTTTAAACCCCGTTTCGTGTCTCCACCATACAAGACCAATCTAGCCTAGTTTTAGGGTGATTTTACTCTATTATATGTCTACGTCTCGTGTATATAGCCTAGTTATAGAGGCTCTAAACCCCGTTTCGTGTCTCCACCGTACAAGACCAATTCACTTTAGTGTCCAATCTCAAAAAATATTTTTAGAGAGAATATTATTTTGGTCAATTCAATCTTAACTAGCCTAGTTTTTAGGGTGATTTTAGCTCTATTATATGTCTACGTCTCATGTAGATAGCCTAGTTATAGAGGCTCTAAACCCCGTTTCGTGTCTCCACCATACAAGACCAATCTAGCCTAGTTTTTAGGCTGATTTTAGCTCTATTATATGTCTACGTCTCGTCTATATAGCCTAGTTATAGAGGCTCTAAACCCTGTTTCGTGTCTCCACCGTACAAGACCAATTCACTTTAGTGTCCAATCTCAAAAAATATTTTTAGAGAGAATATTATTTGGTCAATTCAATCTTAACTAGCCTAGTTTTTAGGGTGATTTTAGCTCTATTATATGTCTACGTCTCGTGTAGATAGCCTAGTTATAGAGGGTCTAAACCCCGTTTCGTGTCTTCACCATACAAGACCAATCTAGCCTAGTTTTTAGGCTGATTTTAGCTCTATTATATGTCTACGTCTCGTCTATATAGCCTAGTTATAGAGGCTCTAAACCCTGTTTCGTGTCTCCACCGTACAAGACCAATTCACTTTAGTGTCCAATCTCAAAAAAATATTTTTAGAGAGAATATTATTTTGGTCAATTCAATCTTAACTAGCCTAGTTTTTAGGGTGATTTTAGCTCTATTATATGTCTACGTCTCGTGTAGATAGCCTAGTTATAGAGGGTCTAAACCCCGTTTCGTGTCTCCACCATACAAGACCAATCTACCCTAGTTTTTAGGCTGATTTTAGCTCTATTATATGTCTACGTCTCGTGTATATAGCCTAGTTATAGAGGCTCTAAACCCCGTTTTGTGTCTCCACCGTGCAAGACCAATTCACTTTAGTGTCCAATCTCAAAACATATTTTTAGAGAGAATATTATTTTGGTCAATTCAATCTTAACTAGCCTAGTTTTTAGGGTGATTTTAGCTCTATTATATGTCTACGTCTCGTGTAGATAGCCTAGTTATAGAGGCTCTAAACCCCGTTTCGTGTCTCCACCGTACAAGACCAATTCACTTTAGTGTCCAATCTCAACAAATATTTTTAGAGAGAATATTATTTTGGTCAATTCAATCTTAACTAGCCTTGTTTTTAGGGTGATTTTAGCTCTATTATATGTCTACGTCTCGTATAGATAGCCTTGTTATAGAGGCTCTAAACCCCGTTTCGTGTCTCCACCGTACAAGACCAATCTAGCCTAGTTTTTAGGCTGATTTTAGCTCTATTATATGTCTACGTCTCGTGTATATAGCCTAGTTATAGAGGCTCTAAACCCCGTTTCGTGTCTCCACCGTACAAGACCAATTCACTTTAGTGTCCAATCTCAAAAAATATTTTTAGAGAGAATATTATTTTGGTCAATTCAATCTTAACTAGCCTAGTTTTTAGGGTGATTTTAGCTCTATTATATGTCTACGTCTCGTGTAGATAGCCTAGTTATAGAGGCTCTAAACCCCGTTTCGTGTCTCCACCATACAAGACCAATCTAGCCTAGTTTTTAGGCTGATTTTAGCTCTATTATATGTCTACGTCTCGTGTATATAGCCTAGTTATAGAGGCTCTAAACCCTGTTTCGTGTCTCCACCGTACAAGACCAATTCACTTTAGTGTCCAATCTCAAAAAATATTTTTAGAGAGAATATTATTTTGGTCAATTCAATCTTAACTAGCCTAGTTTTTAGGGTGATTTTAGCTCTATTATATGTCTACGTATCGTGTAGATAGCCTAGTTATAGAGGCTCTAAACCCCGTTTCGTGTCTCCACCATACAAGACCAATCTAGCCTAGTTTTTAGGCTGATTTTAGCTCTATTATATGTCTACGTCTCGTGTATATAGCCTAGTTATAGAGGCTCTAAACCCCATTTCGTGTCTCCACCGTACAAGACCAATTCACTTTAGTGTCCAATCTCAAAAAATATTTTTAGAGAGAATATTATTTTGGTCAATTCAATCTTAACTAGCCTAGTTTTAGGGTGATTTTAGCTCTATTATATGTCTACGTCTCGTGTAGATAGCCTAGTTATAGAGGCTCTAAACCCCGTTTCGTGTCTCCACCGTACAAGACCAATCTACCATAGTTTTTAGGCTGATTTTAGCTCTATTATATGTCTACGTCTCGTGTATATAGCCTAGTTATAGAGGCTCTAAACCCCGTTTCGTGTCTCCACCGTACAAGACCAATTCACTTTAGTGTCCAATCTCAAAAAATATTTTTAGAGAGAATATTATTTTGGTCAATTCAATCTTAACTAGCCTAGTTTTTAGGGTGATTTTAGCTCTATTATATGTCTACGTCTCGTGTAGATAGCCTACTTATAGAGGCTCTAAACCCTGTTTCGTGTCTCCACCGTGCAAGACCAATCTAGCCTAGTTTATAGGCTGATTTTAGCTCTATTATATGTCTACGTCTCGTGTATATAGCCTAGTTATAGAGGCTCTAAACCCCGTTTCATGTCTCCACCGTACAAGACCAATTCACTTTAGTGTCCAATCTCAACAAATATTTTTAGAGAGAATATTATTTTGGTCAATTCAATCTTAACTAGCCTAGTTTTTAGGGTGATGTTAGCTCTATTATATGTCTACGTTTCGTGTAGATAGCCTAGTTATAGAGGTTCTAAACCCCGTTTCATGTCTCCACAATACAAGACCAATCTAGCCTAGTTTTTAGGCTGATTTTAGCTCTATTATATATCAACGTCTCGTGTATATAGCCTAGTTATAGAGGCTCTAAACCCCGTTCCGTGTCTCCACCGTACAAGACCAATTCACTTTAGTGTCCAATCTCAAAAAATATTTTTAGAGAGAACATTATTTTGGTCAATTCAATCTTAACTAGCCTAGTTTTTAGGGTGATTTTAGCTCTATTATGTGTCTACGCCTCGTGTAGATAGCCTAGTTATAGAGGCTCTAAACCCTGTTTCGTGTCTCCACCATACAAGACCAATCTAGCCTAGTTTTTAGGCTGATTTTAGCTCTATTATATGTCTACATCTCGTGTAGATAGCCTAGTTATAGAGGCTCTAAACCCCGTTTCGTGTCTTCACCGTACAAGACCAATTCACTTTAGTGTCCAATCTCAAAAAATATTTTTAGAAAGAATATTATTTTGGTCAATTCAATCTTAACTAGCCTAGTTTTTAGGGTGATTTTAGCTCTATTATATGTCTACGTCTCGTGTAGATAGCCTAGTTATAGAGGCTCTAAACCCCGTTTCGTGTCTCCACCATACAAGACCAATCTAGCCTAGTTTTTAGGCTGATTTTAGCTCTATTATATGTCTACGTCTCGTGTATATAGCCTAGTTATAGAGGCTCTAAACCCTGTTTCGTGTCTCCACCGTACAAGACCAATTCACTTTAGTGTCCAATCTCAACAAATATTTTTAGAGAGAATATTATTTTGGTCAATTCAATCTTAACTAGCCTAGTTTTTAGGGTGATTTTAGCTCTATTATATGTCTACGTATCGTGTAGATAGCCTAGTTATAGAGGCTCTAAACCCCGTTTCGTGTCTCCACCATACAAGACCAATCTAGCCTAGTTTTTAGGCTGATTTTAGCTCTATTATATGTCTACGTCTCGTGTATATAGCCTAGTTATAGAGGCTCTAAACCCCATTTCGTGTCTCCACCGTACAAGACCAATTCACTTTAGTGTCCAATCTCAAAAAATATTTTTAGAGAGAATATTATTTTGGTCAATTCAATCTTAACTAGCCTAGTTTTAGGGTGATTTTAGCTCTATTATATGTCTACGTCTCGTGTAGATAGCCTAGTTATAGAGGCTCTAAACCCCGTTTCGTGTCTCCACCGTACAAGACCAATCTACCATAGTTTTTAGGCTGATTTTAGCTCTATTATATGTCTACGTCTCGTGTATATAGCCTAGTTATAGAGGCTCTAAACCCCGTTTCGTGTCTCCACCGTACAAGACCAATTCACTTTAGTGTCCAATCTCAAAAAATATTTTTAGAGAGAATATTATTTTGGTCAATTCAATCTTAACTAGCCTAGTTTTTAGGGTGATTTTAGCTCTATTATATGTCTACGTCTCGTGTAGATAGCCTACTTATAGAGGCTCTAAACCCTGTTTCGTGTCTCCACCGTGCAAGACCAATCTAGCCTAGTTTATAGGCTGATTTTAGCTCTATTATATGTCTACGTCTCGTGTATATAGCCTAGTTATAGAGGCTCTAAACCCCGTTTCATGTCTCCACCGTACAAGACCAATTCACTTTAGTGTCCAATCTCAACAAATATTTTTAGAGAGAATATTATTTTGGTCAATTCAATCTTAACTAGCCTAGTTTTTAGGGTGATGTTAGCTCTATTATATGTCTACGTTTCGTGTAGATAGCCTAGTTATAGAGGTTCTAAACCCCGTTTCATGTCTCCACAATACAAGACCAATCTAGCCTAGTTTTTAGGCTGATTTTAGCTCTATTATATATCAACGTCTCGTGTATATAGCCTAGTTATAGAGGCTCTAAACCCCGTTCCGTGTCTCCACCGTACAAGACCAATTCACTTTAGTGTCCAATCTCAAAAAATATTTTTAGAGAGAACATTATTTTGGTCAATTCAATCTTAACTAGCCTAGTTTTTAGGGTGATTTTAGCTCTATTATGTGTCTACGCCTCGTGTAGATAGCCTAGTTATAGAGGCTCTAAACCCTGTTTCGTGTCTCCACCATACAAGACCAATCTAGCCTAGTTTTTAGGCTGATTTTAGCTCTATTATATGTCTACATCTCGTGTAGATAGCCTAGTTATAGAGGCTCTAAACCCCGTTTCGTGTCTTCACCGTACAAGACCAATTCACTTTAGTGTCCAATCTCAAAAAATATTTTTAGAGAGAATATTATTTTGGTCAATTCAATTTTAACTAGCCTAGTTTTTAGGGTGATTTTAGCTCTATTATATGTCTACGTCTCGTGTAGATAGCCTAGTTATAGAGGCTCTAAACCCCGTTTCGTGTCTCCACCGTACAAGACCAATCTAGCCTAGTTTTTAGGCTGATTTTAGCTCTATTATATGTTTACGTCTCGTGTAGATAGCCTAGTTATAGAGGCTCTAAACCCTGTTTCGTGTCTCCAACGTACAAGACCAATTCACTTTAGTGTCCAATCTCAAAATATATTTTTAGAGAGAATATTATTTTGGTCAATTCAATCTTAACTAGCCTAGTTTTTAGGGTGATTTTAGCTCTATTATATGTCTACGTCTCGTGTAGATAACCTAGTTATAGAGGCTCTAAACCCCGTTTCGTGTCTCCACTGTTACGACCGGGCACTCGGGTACACTAGGGCTCTTACACAGGACTCGAGTATGGCTCGCTGCCACAACGGAAACACACGATCCCAACCCCAGAGTACTGCCAGCCGAACAAAAAACGCCACTACCCTCCAGAGTTCTATCTGCTATAACGGGGTATACAAGAACTCGGTACTAGCGTTTCACACAACAGACTAATAACAAGACGGGAGTTATCTAGTCTGGTCAACAATCAAACAAAGAAGAAAGTACTACAACACTAAAGAATAGTGTTGGCCGAAGCCGAAGTAATCCACCCTTGACTAAGAACTTAAGAAGTCCTCCACCCTCTACTTCGGATCGGCACTATTACATTACGTTAAACAATAGTCCTCGAGCATCAAGCAAGGAATCTTCTGATAAAGTTAGATGCTTCTCGAATACTCGTAAGAAGTAAGTATCGGATTTTGAACAGCAATTCAATAAGTAACACACTGGCAATTAAAGGCTTTAAGTTGACATAAGAAGAATTATAAGAATAGACAGTAGTAAATGGCAAACATATAAAAGAAGTACTCCGACAATGCACTGGCAATAGCCTACTAGGATTGTGCTCGGGGGCCACTAATCTCTAAAGTAGCTAGGCGTGCCACACATGAAATCAATAGTGCATAAACAATAACATACATAAGGAGAAGCTTCAATACTATGCTGTATCTGCTGGTCGAGCAAAGTCTAGCTGGGATATCTAAGGTTAGGAAACAATGGCTGAGCAAGCGGCTCGTAGCCTAGCGAGGTCCTTAAGACTGTGCGGCCAAATTACGTTAATTGACGGGATGCTCTCTTGAGAGATCCAGATCACTAGTATCTGGTTCTCTCCTGGCGATCCTCTCAAAGTCAAGCAAATGAGATAGCACAGTGTTGGGTGGCAGAGGCAAAAGCCCTCACTCGCAACACAGTGCTAAACTCCCACGGTACACAGTCAGAAAGACCACCTAGGCGTTCCACGTCTCCGTTGCAATTGTACTGGTTCAACCGCAACCTAGTACTCATAGGAAATCACAACTCAGAAACCCTATCCCAGTCTAGCATTGCCTAAGCCAGCAGAAAACAGGAACATGAATAATCGCACACAGGGAAATGCATATACGAGTGCAACAAACATCAATCAATCCTATTCTAGTTAACCCTTCCAAAAATAGGCTATCTAACAGGCACTTATCTCGTGAGAACTCAAGCGATAATACTTTGGCTGACTAAATCTGCACCAAAGGGGTCATTGAGGTTATAAAGGGTCGAGAAGGGAAGAAGATAGGCTGTTCAGAGAGTAGAGAAAGTTCACATCAGTCGGAAGAATATGGATAGTTGCAAGGGATATGAGAAGTCGCTCTGCCTGATGAGTTCTAAAGAATTGTGGCGAGGACCTCTCCTTTTTATACTCGGCCCTCTAGCGGCATATCGCAAACTACTAAGGACCGCCCACTGACAATCATTACGTCATATTCTCTCTCAATCTGGGATCGACAAAGGATTTCCCACGCGCTTGAGGAGGGAGGAGGGAGGGAGGCCTACCTACCTCGTGGCGCGCTCACGGGCCGTCGTTACATAACTCTCTCTCTCCTCATTATATATAAGTCCCACACACAATACTTATATCTAATGATATAAAATAGAACTCGTTGACTTAGAAGAAAACAAAATACATAATTATAATACTTATAGTACAACGGTTCACATAAACTGAGTTAGGAAACTCTACACAGACTACAGCCAAAGTTCCTGCCCTGACGATCCTAGCGAGAGTGGGGTCTGACTGAGCGTTCTGTACAGCATGCTCATACTCGGCATGCGTCACACCTCCCCCAAGATTTTACTTGCTCAACCCTGAGCTAAAATCTGACACGCAGAACCTCATCAAACCCCCCACACCCAGCGACCGCATGGCACTAAAACAACGCTGAGTTTATTACTAAAACACATCTTATAAAAAAATAATCACATTTCATAACTCCTCCCTAACAATAGCAAAAGACATAATATCATGCTCCCAGAGCGAGCTTACAGCAGCTCAGCCGTTTGATAGTTCGTGGACTACTCAACTCTACAGGCTATGACAAACTTATACAATTATCTATAACAAAAGAAAGAGTTTTTTTATGATTTTTATATTTTAATATGTTTTTTTCCGGCTGCACTATAAGGGCAGCCTATTTTTTCTTCTATACCAAACGCTCAACTCCTGCTTTACGACCCAATACGCTGGGCTACAACCGCGAGCCAACAAGCACCAAGCGCAAAATACTACTCAAACTAAAGCAGGAGGCTACCCGTGTGTCAATCTCTCCGGGATCATACACCTGTGATAGCCTACGACTGATCATCTACCCTCGATAAACAATCCGCGATCACATTGTCACATCCCGCAATATGACGGATGTCCAGGTTATACTCCTGCAACATCAAAGACCACCTGGTCAGTCTCATATTGCGATTGTGAAATTGATTTAGGAATCTCAAAGGGTGATGATCAGTGTAGATAACCACGACTGGGCCATAGGCTGGAACATACACCTCGAAGTGCCTGAGCGACAGCACAATCGCCAGTAATTCCTTTTCTATTGTAGAATAGTTCTTTTGTGCAGCATTGAACTTCTTAGAAAAGAAACTTACTGGGTGTTCCACACCTTCATTGTCTGTCTGTAGCAAGACGGCACCAGCCCCTACACCACTAGCATCTGTTGCCAGCTGAAAAGGCCTGTTAAAGTCTGGGGCCCTGAGTATCGGGTGAGTACACAGCAAATGCTTCACCAAATTAAAAGCCTTTTCACACTCAGGCGCCCACAAAAACTTTTTGTCTTTAGATAACAAATCTGTGAGAGGTGCCAACACCGTGGAGTAACCTTTTATAAAGCGTCTGTAGTAGCCTATCATACCCAAGAATCTCATAATCTGCTTCTTGGTGGTTGGGTGCGGAAATTTATTGATAGCCTGTACCTTGTTCTGAGGAGGGCACACCTGTCCCCTTCCCACTACAAACCCAAGGTACTGCACAGTGGCTTTTACGAAGTCACACTTTGCCAAATTTACTACCAGACCTGCTTCACTAAGTTTCCGGAACAAGGTCTCCAGGTGCTCACAATGGCTCTCAAAGTCGTCATCATAAATGATTACATCGTCCAAGTATACGGTGCAATTTGGAATGTCCTTGACAATTTCATTCATCAGGTTCTGAAACGTTGCTGGTGCATTCTTAAGTCCGTAGGGCATAACATTACACCGGTAAGTACTCCCGTCCACCACAAAACCACATACCTCTTTAGCACGCTCGGACAAAGGTACTTGCCAGTAACCTTTTACTAAATCTACTTTAGACAAAAACCGAGCATTACCAATTTTATCAACACTATCATCAACCCGAGGAAGAGGATATGGGTTAGTTGGAGTCAAACCGTTTAGCCTACGGAAATCAATACAGAAGCGTACCTTGCCATCTGGCTTAGGCTGCAGTGTTACGGGGGAAGTCCATTTAACGGTGCCTTTCTCTATCAACCCTCTACCGAGCATATACTCCAACTCATCCCTCAGAGCGGGTAGTTTTATGGGGGGCACACGGTACGGGATTGACTTAAAGGGTAGATGGTCCCCCACGTCAACATCATGCATAGCCTGAGTAGTGAGGCCTGGGTGTTCAGCAAATACAGTGGGGTATGAACCGAGCAACTGACGGATAGCTTCAAACTGCGGCTCAGGCAAATGAGCTATAGCCTCGTCAGCCCTTAGGCTCGAGTTCCCCGCCCACTGATCCGCTGAAACATGGTGATCCCAGCTATCCTCCTCTGAAGCTTGACTGTCCCCCTCTCCTTCTCCACCACGGCCGCAACAAGCCAACACAGGGACAGTGAGAGGCTCAGAGGGGCGCCTCACATACTCTTTTATCAGGTTCACGTGACATAACTGGTTCTTTTTCCTCCGGTCTGGAGTGGCAACAAGGTAATCTAGGTCCGAAATTTTCTCCACAATTTTATAGGGTCCAGTATACTTCGCAGACAAGGGGTTACCAACCAAAGGCAACAAAATTAATACCTCTTGTCCTACAATGAACTTCCGGAGCTTCACTTTGCGATCATACCTGTCCTTCATTAAAGCTTGTGATCCTGTTAAATTCCGACCTGCCATCTCCAGACTCTTAAGCATGCGCTCACGGCTTTCAAACACATACTTTAACAAGGAACAAGGCTGCACAGTTCCTTCCCAAATTTCCCGCAGCATATTAAGGGGGCCCCTGACGCGGTGTCCAAAAATCAGCTCGTTTGGACTAAATCCCAGGCTCTCACCAGGCACTTCCCGAGCAGCAAACAGTACATACGGCAATCCAAGATCCCAATCTCTTCCGTTGTCAGCACAATAACACCTGAGCATGCTTTTAAGGGTGGCATGCCACCGCTCAAGCACCCCTTGGCTCTCAGGGTGATACGCTGACGATACCACCGCCCGTATCCCATGCTGTGGCATTGTTTGCTTAAAGAGATTGGAGGTGAAATTGGACCCCTGGTCAGACTGAATCTCCTCCGGGTACCCGTACCTTGAAAAGTACCACAACAAGTTACTGACTACCGTCTTAGCCATGCCGTTTTTCATGGGGTATGCATCGGGGTATCTAGTGGCAACATCCATGATGGTTAACAAAAATTTATTACCAGCCTTTGTGGGAGGGAGTGGACCAACCATGTCAACAACAATCTTACTAAAAGGTGGCCCAATTACAGGAATAGGGTGCAACGGAGCTTTAGGAATAACTTGGTTTGGTTTCCCGACCCGTTGACAAATATCACATGAGTTTATCCATGACTGCACATGAGACTTCATCCCCGGCCACCAAAACAACTTCCCCAAAGCCGCCACCGTTTTTCTTACCCCCAAATGTCCTGCCAGCGGTGTGTCATGCGCCAAACTCAGTAGGCTATCCCTGCACTCCCGCGGCACCACCAACTGGTCCACTACTCCGGACCCCTTTTTCCAGCTACGGTTAGGGTCTTGAAAACGCCGATAGAGGATGCCATCTAAATAAAAAAAATCTCCCGGCTGTGCATCACCGTCCTCGTCGAGCTCCACAGCTCCATTAGCACACGTTTGGAGCTCAGGGTCCTCCAGCTGCAACCGACGTATATCTGAGGGTGCCAAGCGATCTAACTGCTCCCGGAGCAATGCATGACCCTCCCCGATACTGGGCTGCTCCCTCTGTCTCTCTCGATGTTCATAACGTTGCTGTCGTGGAGACTCGTCATGCCCAGCCTCGTCACTCTCGATGACAGGCCCAGGGGCTACTCCAGAACTAAGTAATGGTGCTAATACTGAATCACCCAGGAGAGCCGCCGAGTCAAAACTCTTAAAACCAACTCCAGCTTTAGCCTCCTCCTGTTGATCGTTCCTCTGCTGGTCTGAAGACGGAGGACTAGGCTGTGACACTTTAGCTGCCCGAGCTCGGGTGACAGCACACGCCATGGGTTGTGCCTGGCACCGCTCGACCCACTCTCGCTCTTCCCTACTCACGTCGGCCGGCCTCTCGGCAACGACTAAGGGTAGAACCTCAGAAGCGGGCATTGCAAAGTCGTTGCCGAGAAGAAGGTCGACGCCCTCCACTGGCAGTTTCTCCACAATCCCAACATCCAATTCACGTGCCACACCATCCACCTCCAACTCCAACCGCACCAGCGGGTATGACCGAGTTGCATTAATACCCTGCACCACTACCACCCGAGCCGCATTTATAGGGTAGCCAGTCAAGTTTTTCATCAAAGTCTGGGAAGCACCTGTATCACGCAAGACCTCTACTCCATGCTTGCGCCCCGCCCACATCACGCAACCCCGTCCTCTATGGTCGCAAAAAACATCCTGAGCAGGGTTCGAGCCTCCCAGGTGCTTCTGCACTGGCTGTGCCTCAGCCTCTGACGAACTGCCCCGGGCAAACTCAGAAGACTTCAGAGACACACCAATGTTGCAGGCCAAAGACACAGCTGGTGTAGGTGGTTTGCTAGGACAGACTCTTGCAAAGTGCCCCTTTTTATGACATTGATAACACTCTAACTCCCCTTTGGCTTCCCTTGGTACTGGGAAGGGCCCGGCCCCTTCTTAAATGGGACGGTGCTAGTCTTGTGGTCAGTCTTGGTATCGTAACTCTTGTACTTGTTTGCATAAGATATATTACTAACTCGGGGGGGTGGGGCGTCACGCCCCTTGTTACCTGCCTCACTACGCTGGGCAGACCCGCACCCACGAATTAATGATAGCCGGAGGTCAGCCATCTCAGCTGCCTCCTGTAGAGTTTTTGGATTCTTTTCTTTAATAGTTAAAGTCATTTCTGCACCTGTACACTTATAAAACTGCTCGAGCAGAAACAGCTCAGTCAACTGTTCGGCCGTCTCAGCTTTCTCAGAACGTGTCCAGTTTGTAAGTGCATCTTTTAAGTCCCGGGCATGTTCAAGAAAGGTCGCCTCCCTAGTCTTTGTAACACCCCGAAACTTCAATCGATATGTTTCTGGTTGCAACTCGTATGCCCGTAGGACAGCTCTCTTCAATTCTGGGTAGTCAATGCAAGACTCTAAAGGCAGTGCATCATAAGCCTTCAGACCCTTACCCGTAAGTCTTGAGGAGCCAGAGCTGCCCACTTCTCTTCAGGCCAATTATGCTCCCTACACTTCTTCTCAAAACGATTAAAAAATTCTGTGACTTCAGTTTCACTAAATGCCGGCACCAACTTGACTAAGTGGGACAAGGACTGTTCTCTTACTTGGCCCTCACGGCCCATCCGAATCCCTGTCGACTCTGCACGAGTCTTATCTAAATCTATTTGAGCACAATATTTCTCTGAGTCGTACCTAAGCTCAGCCTCGTGCCTCCTAACCTCAATCTCATGCTTCCTAGTCTTAGCCTCAATCTCATACTTCCTAGACTCAATTTAGCAAGCTCAAGTCTAAATATCATATCTGGAGACAGGCAGGAAGAGGGAGCTGCCACTACTGAAGGAGGGGGGGCAAGAACTGGGGAACCACCATACGCACCGCCCGAGGGCACTCCCATCTTCCAATTCTCATCCCTCTGTGGGAGAGTGCTAACCTCCGGCAACTGAGTGGACGGCACTGTGGGAGTCGAGTGAGAGGGGATCTGGGGAGGAACCCCCCCAAACGCCCTCTCCTCCGAAACCCCATGTCGCCCACGCAACACCCAGGAAATCAGCTCCCCCTTGGACATCCCTCCTACATTGGATCTGCCCAAAACCTTGGCTATCAGGTGCAAGCCATAAATATTCACCCCAGTCAACCTCTCCTCCGTGACATGGTACTGCTTACTCACAAAAAGTCTAGCATCCTCCTCACTGATTACTAACGGCACCTCTTCAACTGGCATCTCTCGCTCCTCGTCAGTGCTAGGGCACGACATACTGAAGTCCACAAAAAATTCTCGAGACAAAAGTGTTAAACTTCCTTATGCAAGCACTAATTACTAAATTAACTGGAGTCTCTTAAGTGCTCTACTAATTGCCCTACAAAAAAAATATTCTTCAATATGCACGCTAAAGTACGAACAAACAAATGTTGTACAACTCTGCAAAAAATTATACTGTTCACAAAATCCTAAGCAAGGTCGCCATTTGTTACGACCGGGCACTCGGGTACACTAGGGCTCTTACACAGGACTCGAGTATGGCTCGCTGCCACAACGGAAACACACGATCCCAACCCCAGAGTACTGCCAGCCGAACAAAAAACGCCACTACCCTCCAGAGTTCTATCTGCTATAACGGGGTATACAAGAACTCGGTACTAGCGTTTCACACAACAGACTAATAACAAGACGGGAGTTATCTAGTCTGGTCAACAATCAAACAAAGAAGAAAGTACTACAACACTAAAGAATAGTGTTGGCCGAAGCCGAAGTAATCCACCCTTGACTAAGAACTTAAGAAGTCCTCCACCCTCTACTTCGGATCGGCACTATTACGTTACGTTAAACAATAGTCCTCGAGCATCAAGCAAGGAATCTTCTGATAAAGTTAGATGCTTCTCGAATACTCGTAAGAAGTAAGTATCGGATTTTGAACAGCAATTCAATAAGTAACACACTGGCAATTAAAGGCTTTAAGTTGACATAAGAAGAATTATAAGAATAGACAGTAGTAAATGGCAAACATATAAAAGAAGTACTCCGACAATGCACTGGCAATAGCCTACTAGGATTGTGCTCGGGGGCCACTAATCTCTAAAGTAGCTAGGCGTGCCACACATGAAATCAATAGTGCATAAACAATAACATACATAAGGAGAAGCTTCAATACTATGCTGTATCTGCTGGTCGAGCAAAGTCTAGCTGGGATATCTAAGGTTAGGAAACAATGGCTGAGCAAGCGGCTCGTAGCCTAGCGAGGTCCTTAAGACTGTGCGGCCAAATTACGTTAATTGACGGGATGCTCTCTTGAGAGATCCAGATCACTAGTATCTGGTTCTCTCCTGGCGATCCTCTCAAAGTCAAGCAAATGAGATAGCACAGTGTTGGGTGGCAGAGGCAAAAGCCCTCACTCGCAACACAGTGCTAAACTCCCACGGTACACAGTCAGAAAGACCACCTAGGCGTTCCACGTCTCCGTTGCAATTGTACTGGTTCAACCGCAACCTAGTACTCATAGGAAATCATAACTCAGAAACCCTATCCCAGTCTAGCATTGCCTAAGCCAGCAGAAAACAGGAACATGAATAATCGCACACAGGGAAATGCATATACGAGTGCAACAAACATCAATCAATCCTATTCTAGTTAACCCTTCCAAAAATAGGCTATCTAACAGGCACTTATCTCGTGAGAACTCAAGCGATAATACTTTGGCTGACTAAATCTGCACCAAAGGGGTCATTGAGGTTATAAAGGGTCGAGAAGGGAAGAAGATAGGCTGTTCAGAGAGTAGAGAAAGTTCACATCAGTCGGAAGAATATGGATAGTTGCAAGGGATATGAGAAGTCGCTCTGCCTGATGAGTTCTAAAGAATTGTAGCGAGGACCTCTCCTTTTTATACTCGGCCCTCTAGCGGCATATCGCAAACTACTAAGGACCGCCCACTGACAATCATTACGTCATATTCTCTCTCAATCTGGGATCGACAAAGGATTTCCCACGCGCTTGAGGAGGGAGGAGGGAGGAGGGAGGGAGGCCTACCTACCTCGTGGCGCGCTCACGGGCCGTCGTTACATAACTCTCTCTCTCCTCATTATATATAAGTCCCACACACAATACTTATATCTAATGATATAAAATAGAACTCGTTGACTTAGAAGAAAACAAAATACATAATTATAATACTTATAGTACAACGGTTCACATAAACTGAGTTAGGAAACTCTACACAGACTACAGCCAAAGTTCCTGCCCTGACGATCCTAGCGAGAGTGGGGTCTGACTGAGCGTTCTGTACAGCATGCTCATACTCGGCATGCGTCACACCACCATACAAGACCAATCTAGCCTAGTTTTTAGGGTGATTTTAGCTGTATTATATGTCTACGTCTCGTGTAGATAGCCTAGTTATAGAGGCTCTAAACCCCGTTTCGTGTCTCCACCATACAAAACCAATCTAGCCTAGTTTTTAGGCTGATTTTAGCTCTATTATATGTCTACGTCTCGTGTATATAGCCTAGTTATAGAGGCTCTAAGCCCCGTTTCGTGTCTCCACCGTACCAGACCAATTCACTTTAGTGTCCAATCTCAAAAAAATATTTTTAGAGAGAATATTATTTTGGTCAATTCAATCTTAACTAGCCTAGTTTTTAGGGTGATTTTAGCTCTATTATATGTCTACGTCTCGTGTAGATAGCCTAGTTATAGAGGCTCTAAACCCCGTTTCTGTCTCCACCATACAAGACCAATCTAGCCTAGTTTTTAGGCTGATTTTAGCTCTATTATATGTCTACGTCTCGTGTATATAGCCTAGTTATAGAGGCTCTAAACCCCGTTTCGTGTCTCCACCGTACAAGACCAATTCACTTTAGTGTCCAATCTCAAAAAATATTTTTAGAGAGAATATTATTTTGGTCAATTCAATCTTAACTAGCCTAGTTTTTAGGGTGATTTTAGCTCTATTATATGTCTACGTCTCGTGTAGATAGCCTAGTTATAGAGGCTCTAAACCCCGTTTCGTGTCTCCACCATACAAGACCAATCTAGCCTAGTTTTTAGGCTGATTTTAGCTCTATTATATATCAACGTCTCGTGTATATAGCCTAGTTATAGAGGCTCTAAACCCCGTTTCGTGTCTCCACCGTACAAGACCAATTCACTTTAGTGTCCAATCTCAAAAATATTTTTAGAGAGAATATTATTTTGGTCAATTAAATCTTAACTAGCCTAGTTTTTAAGGTGATTTTAGCTCTATTATATGTCTACGTCTCGTGTAGATAGCCTAGTTATAGAGGCTCTAAACCCCGTTTCGTGTCTCCACCGTACAAGACCAATCTAGCCTAGTTTTTAGGCTGATTTTAGCTCTATTATATGTCTACGTCTCGTGTATATAGCCTAGTTATAGAGGCTCTAAACCCCGTTTCGTGTCTCCACCGTACAAGACCAATTCACTTTAGTGTCCAATCTCAAAAAATATTTTTTGAGAGAATATTATTTTGGTCAATTCAATCTTAACTAGCCTAGTTTTTAGGGTGATTTTAGCTCTATTATATGTCTACGTCTCGTGTAGATAGCCTAGTTATAGAGGCTCTAAACCCCGTTTCGTGTCTCCACCATACAAGACCAATCTAGCTTAGTTTTTAGGCTGATTTTAGCTCTATTATATGTCTACGTCTCGTGTATATATCCTAGTTATAGAGGCTCTAAACCCTGTTTCGTGTCTTCACCGTACAAGACCAATTCACTTTAGTGTCCAATCTCAAAAAATATTTTTAGAGAGAATATTATTTTGGTCAATTCAATTTTAACTAGCCTAGTTTTTAGGGTGATTTTAGCTCTATTATATGTCTACGTCTCGTGTAGATAGCCTAGTTATAGAGGCTCTAAACCCCGGTTCGTGTCTCCACCGTACAAGACCAATCTAGCCTAGTTTTTAGGCTGATTTTAGCTCTATTATATGTTTACGTCTCGTGTAGATAGCCTAGTTATAGAGGCTCTAAACCCCGTTTCGTGTCTCCACCATACAAAACCAATCTAGCCTAGTGTTTAGGCTGATTTTAGCTCTATTATATGTCTACGTCTCGTGTATATAGCCTAGTTATAGAGGCTCTAAACCCTGTTTCGTGTCTCCACCGTACAAGACCAATTCACTTTAGTGTCCAATCTCAAAAAAATATTTTTAGAGAGAATATTATTTTGGTCAATTCAATCTTAACTAGCCTAGTTTTTAGGGTGATTTTAGCTCTATTATATGTCTACGTCTCGTGTAGATAGCCTAGTTATAGAGGCTCTAAACCCCGTTTCTGTCTCCACCATACAAGACCAATCTAGCCTAGTTTTTAGGCTGATTTTAGCTCTATTATATGTCTACGTCTCGTGTATATAGCCTAGTTATAGAGGCTCTAAACCCCGTTTCGTGTCTCCACCGTACAAGACTAATTCACTTTAGTGTCCAATCTCAAAAAATATTTTTAGAGAGAATATTATTTTGGTCAATTCAATCTTAACTAGCCTAGTTTTTAGGGTGATTTTAGCTCTATTATATGTCTACGTCTCGTGTAGATAGCCTAGTTATAGAGGCTCTAAACCCCGTTTCGTGTCTCCACCATACAAGACCAATCTAGCCTAGTTTTTAGGCTGATTTTAGCTCTTTTATATGTCTACGTCTCGTGTATATAGCCTAGTTATAGAGGCTCTAAACCCCGTTTCGTGTCTCCACCGTACAAGACCAATTCACTTTAGTGTCCAATCTCAAAAAATATTTTTAGAGAGAATATTATTTTGGTCAATTCAATCTTAACTAGCCTAGTTTTTAGGGTGATATTCAATCTTAACTAGCCTAGTTTTTAGGGTGATTTTAGCTCTATTATATGTCTACGTCTCATGTAGATAGCCTAGTTATAGAGGCTCTAAACCCCGTTTCGTGTCTCCACCATACAAGACCAATCTAGCCTAGTTTTTAAGCTGATTTTAGCTCTATTATATGTCTACGTCTCGTGTATATAGCCTAGTTATAGAGGCTCTAAACCCCGTTTCGTGTCTCCACCGTACAAGACCAATTCACTTTAGTGTCCAATCTCAAAAAATATTTTTAGAGAAAATATTATTTTGGTCAATTCAATCTTAACTAGACTAGTTTTTAGGGTGATTTTAGCTCTATTATATGTCTACGTCTCGTGTAGATTGCCTAGTTATAGAGGCTCTAAACCCCGTTTCGTGTCTCCACCGTTCAAGACCAATCTAGCCTAGTTTTTAGGCTGATTTTAGCTCTATTATATGTTTACGTCTCGTGTAGATAGCATAGTTATAGAGGCTCTAAACCCCGTTTCGTGTCTCCACCGTACAAGACCAATTCACTTTAGTGTCCAATCTCAAAAAATATTTTTAGAGAGAATATTATTTTGGTCAATTCAATTTTAACTAGCCTAGTTTTTAGGGTGATCTTAGCTCTATTATATGTCTACGTCTCGTGTAGATAGCCTAGTTATAGAGGCTCTAAACCCCGTTTCGTGTCTCCACCGTACAAGACCAATCTAGCCTAGTTTTTAGGCTGATTTTAGCTTTATTATATGTCTACGTCTCGTGTATATAGCCTAGTTATAGAGGCTCTAAACCCTGTTTCGTGTCTCCACCATACAAGACCAATCTAGCCTAGTTTTTAGGCTGATTTTAGCTCTATTATATGTCTACGTCTCGTGTATATAGCCTAGTTATAGAGGCTCTAAACCCCGTTTCGTGTCTCCACCGTACAAGACCAATTCACTTTAGTGTCCAATCTCAAAAAAATATTTTTAGAGAGAATATTATTTTGGTCAATTCAATCTTAACTAGCCTAGTTTTTAGGGTGATTTTAGCTCTATTATAATTTATGTCTACGTCTCGTGTAGATAGCCTAGTTATAGAGGCTCTAAACCCTGTTTCGTTTCTCCACCATACAAGACCAATCTAGCCTAGTTTTTAGGCTGATTTTAGCTCTATTATATGTCTACGTCTCGTGTATATAGCCTAGTTATAGAGGCTCTAAACCCCGTTTTGTGTCTCCACCGTACAAGACCAATTCACTTTAGTGTCCAATCTCAAAAAATATTTTTAGAGAGAATATTATTTTGGTCAATTCAATCTTAACTAGCCTAGTTTTTAGGGTGATTTTAGCTCTATTATATGTCTACGTCTCGTGTAGATAGCCTAGTTATAGAGGCTCTAAACCTGTTTCGTGTCTCCACCGTACAAGACCAATTCACTTTAGTGTCCAATCTCAAAAAATATTTTTAGAGAGAATATTATTTTGGTCAATTCAATCTTAACTAGCCTAGTTTTTAGGGTGATTTTAGCTCTATTATATGTCTACGTCTCGTATAGATAGCCTTGTTGTAGAGGCTCTAAACCCCGTTTCGTGTCTCCACCGTACAAGACCAATTCACTTTAGTGTCCAATCTCAAAAAATATTTTTAGAGAGAATATTATTTTGGTCAATTCAATCTTAACTAGCCTAGTTTTTAGGGTGATTTTAGCTCTATTATATGTCTACGTCTCGTGTAGATAGCCTAGTTATAGAGGCTCTAAACCCCGTTTCGTGTCTCCACCATACAAGACCAATCTAGCCTAGTTTTTAGGCTGATTTTAGCTCTATTATATGTCTACGTCTCGTGTATATAGCCTAGTTATAGAGGCTCTAAACCCCGTTTCGTGTCTCCACCGTACAAGACCAATTCACTTTAGTGTCCAATCTCAAAAAATATTTTTAGAGAGAATATTATTTTGGTCAATTCAATCTTAACTAGCCTAGTTTTTAGGGTTATTTTAGCTCTATTATATGTCTACGTCTCGTGTAGATAGCCTAGTTATAGAGGCTCTAAACCCCGTTTCGTGTCTCCACCGTACAAGACCAATCTAGCCTAGTTTTTAGGCTGATTTTAGCTCTATTATATGTTTACGTCTCGTGTAGATATCATAGTTATAGAGGCTCTAAACCCTGTTTCGTGTCTCCACCGTACAAGACCAATTCACTTTAGTGTCCAATCTCAAAAAATATTTTTAGAGAGAATATTATTTTGGTCAATTCAATCTTAACTTGCCTAGTTTTTAGGGTGATTTTAGCTCTATTATATGTCTACGTCTCGTGTAGATAGCCTAGTTATAGAGGCTCTAAACCCCGGTTCGTGTCTCCACCGTACAAGACCAATCTAGCCTAGTTTTTAGGCTGATTTTAGCTCTATTATATGTTTACGTCTCGTGTAGATAGCCTAGTTATAGAGGCTCTAAACCCTGTTTCGTGTCTCCACCATACAAGACCAATCTAGCCTAGTTTTTAGGCTGATTTTAGCTCTATTATATGTCTACGTCTCGTGTATATAGCCTAGTTATAGAGGCTCTAAACCCCGTTTCGTGTCTCCACCGTACAAGACCAATTCACTTTAGTGTCCAATCTCAAAAAAATATTTTTAGAGAGAATATTATTTTGGTCAATTCAATCTTAACTAGCCTAGTTTTTAGGGTGATTTTAGCTCTATTATATGTCTACGTCTCGTGTAGATAGCCTAGTTATAGAGGCTCTAAACCCCGTTTCTGTCTCCACCATACAAGACCAATCTAGCCTAGTTTTTAGGCTGATTTTAGCTCTATTATATGTCTACGTCTCGTGTATATAGCCTAGTTATAGAGGCTCTAAACCCCGTTTCGTGTCTCCACCGTACAAGACTAATTCACTTTAGTGTCCAATCTCAAAAAATATTTTTAGAGAGAATATTATTTTGGTCAATTCAATCTTAACTAGCCTAGTTTTTAGGGTGATTTTAGCTCTATTATATGTCTACGTCTCGTGTAGATAGCCTAGTTATAGAGGCTCTAAACCCCGTTTCGTGTCTCCACCATACAAGACCAATCTAGCCTAGTTTTTAGGCTGATTTTAGCTCTATTATATGTCTACGTCTCGTGTATATAGCCTAGTTATAGAGGCTCTAAACCCCGTTTCATGTCTCCACCGTACAAGACCAATTCACTTTAGTGTCCAATCTCAAAAAATATTTTTAGAGAGAATATTATTTTGGTCAATTCAATTTTAACTAGCCTAGTTTTTAGGGTGATATTCAATCTTAACTAGCCTAGTTTTTAGGGTGATTTTAGCTCTATTATATGTCTACGTCTCGTGTAGATAGCCTAGTTATAGAGGCTCTAAACCCCGTTTCGTGTCTCCACCATACAAGACCAATCTAGCCTAGTTTTTAAGCTGATTTTAGCTCTATTATATGTCTACGTCTCGTGTATATAGCCTAGTTATAGAGGCTCTAAACCCCGTTTCGTGTCTCCACCGTACAAGACCAATTCACTTTAGTGTCCAATCTCAAAAAATATTTTTAGAGAAAATATTATTTTGGTCAATTCAATCTTAACTAGACTAGTTTTTAGGGTGATTTTAGCTCTATTATATGTCTACGTTTCGTGTAGATTGCCTAGTTATAGAGGCTCTAAACCCCGTTTCGTGTCTCCACCGTTCAAGACCAATCTAGCCTAGTTTTTAGGCTGATTTTAGCTCTATTATATGTTTACATCTCGTGTAGATAGCATAGTTATAGAGGCTCTAAACCCCGTTTCGTGTCTCCACCGTACAAGACCAATTCACTTTAGTGTCCAATCTCAAAAAAATATTTTTAGAGAGAATATTATTTTGGTCAATTCAATCTTAACTAGCCTAGTTTTTAGGGTGATTTTAGCTCTATTATATGTCTACGTCTCGTGTAGATAGCCTAGTTATAGAGGCTCTAAACCCCGTTTCGTGTCTCCACCGTACAAGACCAATCTAGCCTAGTTTTTAGGCTGATTTTAGCTTTATTATATGTCTACGTCTCGTGTATATAGCCTAGTTATAGAGGCTCTAAACCCTGTTTCGTGTCTCCACCATACAAGACCAATCTAGCCTAGTTTTTAGGCTGATTTTAGCTCTATTATATGTCTACGTCTCGTGTATATAGCCTAGTTATAGAGGCTCTAAACCCCGTTTCGTGTTTCCACCGTACAAGACCAATTCACTTTAGTGTCCAATCTCAAAAAATATTTTTAGAGAGAATATTATTTTGGTCAATTCAATTTTAACTAGCCTAGTTTTTAGGGTGATTTTAGCTCTATTATATGTCTACGTCTCGTGTAGATAGCCTAGTTATAGAGGCTCTAAACCCCGGTTCGTGTCTCCACCGTACAAGACCAATCTAGCCTAGTTTTTAGGCTGATTTTAGCTCTATTATATGTTTACGTCTCGTGTAGATAGCCTAGTTATAGAGGCTCTAAAGCCCGTTTCGTGTCTCCACCATACAAAACCAATCTAGCCTAGTGTTTAGGCTGATTTTAGCTCTATTATATGTCTACGTCTCGTGTATATAGCCTAGTTATAGAGGCTCTAAACCCTGTTTCGTGTCTCCACCGTACAAGACCAATTCACTTTAGTGTCCAATCTCAAAAAAATATTTTTAGAGAGAATATTATTTTGGTCAATTCAATCTTAACTAGCCTAGTTTTTAGGGTGATTTTAGCTCTATTATATGTCTACGTCTCGTGTAGATAGCCTAGTTATAGAGGCTCTAAACCCCGTTTCTGTCTCCACCATACAAGACCAATCTAGCCTAGTTTTTAGGCTGATTTTAGCTCTATTATATGTCTACGTCTCGTGTATATAGCCTAGTTATAGAGGCTCTAAACCCCGTTTCGTGTCTCCACCGTACAAGACTAATTCACTTTAGTGTCCAATCTCAAAAAATATTTTTAGAGAGAATATTATTTTGGTCAATTCAATCTTAACTAGCCTAGTTTTTAGGGTGATTTTAGCTCTATTATATGTCTACGTCTCGTGTAGATAGCCTAGTTATAGAGGCTCTAAACCCCGTTTCGTGTCTCCACCATACAAGACCAATCTAGCCTAGTTTTTAGGCTGATTTTAGCTCTATTATATGTCTACGTCTCGTGTATATAGCCTAGTTATAGAGGCTCTAAACCCCGTTTCGTGTCTCCACCGTACAAGACCAATTCACTTTAGTGTCCAATCTCAAAAAATATTTTTAGAGAGAATATTATTTTGGTCAATTCAATCTTAACTAGCCTAGTTTTTAGGGTGATATTCAATCTTAACTAGCCTAGTTTTTAGGGTGATTTTAGCTCTATTATATGTCTACGTCTCATGTAGATAGCCTAGTTATAGAGGCTCTAAACCCCGTTTCGTGTCTCCACCATACAAGACCAATCTAGCCTAGTTTTTAAGCTGATTTTAGCTCTATTATATGTCTACGTCTCGTGTATATAGCCTAGTTATAGAGGCTCTAAACCCCGTTTCGTGTCTCCACCGTACAAGACCAATTCACTTTAGTGTCCAATCTCAAAAAATATTTTTAGAGAAAATATTATTTTGGTCAATTCAATCTTAACTAGACTAGTTTTTAGGGTGATTTTAGCTCTATTATATGTCTACGTCTCGTGTAGATTGCCTAGTTATAGAGGCTCTAAACCCCGTTTCGTGTCTCCACCGTTCAAGACCAATCTAGCCTAGTTTTTAGGCTGATTTTAGCTCTATTATATGTTTACGTCTCGTGTAGATAGCATAGTTATAGAGGCTCTAAACCCCGTTTCGTGTCTCCACCGTACAAGACCAATTCACTTTAGTGTCCAATCTCAAAAAATATTTTTAGAGAGAATATTATTTTGGTCAATTCAATTTTAACTAGCCTAGTTTTTAGGGTGATCTTAGCTCTATTATATGTCTACGTCTCGTGTAGATAGCCTAGTTATAGAGGCTCTAAACCCCGTTTCGTGTCTCCACCGTACAAGACCAATCTAGCCTAGTTTTTAGGCTGATTTTAGCTTTATTATATGTCTACGTCTCGTGTATATAGCCTAGTTATAGAGGCTCTAAACCCTGTTTCGTGTCTCCACCATACAAGACCAATCTAGCCTAGTTTTTAGGCTGATTTTAGCTCTATTATATGTCTACGTCTCGTGTATATAGCCTAGTTATAGAGGCTCTAAACCCCGTTTCGTGTCTCCACCGTACAAGACCAATTCACTTTAGTGTCCAATCTCAAAAAAATATTTTTAGAGAGAATATTATTTTGGTCAATTCAATCTTAACTAGCCTAGTTTTTAGGGTGATTTTAGCTCTATTATATGTCTACGTCTCGTGTAGATAGCCTAGTTATAGAGGCTCTAAACCCTGTTTCGTTTCTCCACCATACAAGACCAATCTAGCCTAGTTTTTAGGCTGATTTTAGCTCTATTATATGTCTACGTCTCGTGTATATAGCCTAGTTATAGAGGCTCTAAACCCCGTTTTGTGTCTCCACCGTACAAGACCAATTCACTTTAGTGTCCAATCTCAAAAAATATTTTTAGAGAGAATATTATTTTGGTCAATTCAATCTTAACTAGCCTAGTTTTTAGGGTGATTTTAGCTCTATTATATGTCTACGTCTCGTGTAGATAGCCTAGTTATAGAGGCTCTAAACCCGTTTCGTGTCTCCACCGTACAAGACCAATTCACTTTAGTGTCCAATCTCAAAAAATATTTTTAGAGAGAATATTATTTTGGTCAATTCAATCTTAACTAGCCTAGTTTTTAGGGTGATTTTAGCTCTATTATATGTCTACGTCTCGTATAGATAGCCTTGTTGTAGAGGCTCTAAACCCCGTTTCGTGTCTCCACCGTACAAGACCAATTCACTTTAGTGTCCAATCTCAAAAAATATTTTTAGAGAGAATATTATTTTGGTCAATTCAATCTTAACTAGCCTAGTTTTTAGGGTGATTTTAGCTCTATTATATGTCTACGTCTCGTGTAGATAGCCTAGTTATAGAGGCTCTAAACCCCGTTTCGTGTCTCCACCATACAAGACCAATCTAGCCTAGTTTTTAGGCTGATTTTAGCTCTATTATATGTCTAGGTCTCGTGTATATAGCCTAGTTATAGAGGCTCTAAACCCCGTTTCGTGTCTCCACCGTACAAGACCAATTCACTTTAGTGTCCAATCTCAAAAAATATTTTTAGAGAGAATATTATTTTGGTCAATTCAATCTTAACTAGCCTAGTTTTTAGGGTTATTTTAGCTCTATTATATGTCTACGTCTCGTGTAGATAGCCTAGTTATAGAGGCTCTAAACCCCGTTTCGTGTCTCCACCGTACAAGACCAATCTAGCCTAGTTTTTAGGCTGATTTTAGCTCTATTATATGTTTACGTCTCGTGTAGATATCATAGTTATAGAGGCTCTAAACCCTGTTTCGTGTCTCCACCGTACAAGACCAATTCACTTTAGTGTCCAATCTCAAAAAATATTTTTAGAGAGAATATTATTTTGGTCAATTCAATCTTAACTTGCCTAGTTTTTAGGGTGATTTTAGCTCTATTATATGTCTACGTCTCGTGTAGATAGCCTAGTTATAGAGGCTCTAAACCCTGGTTCGTGTCTCCACCGTACAAGACCAATCTAGCCTAGTTTTTAGGCTGATTTTAGCTCTATTATATGTTTACGTCTCGTGTAGATAGCCTAGTTATAGAGGCTCTAAACCCTGTTTCGTGTCTCCACCATACAAGACCAATCTAGCCTAGTTTTTAGGCTGATTTTAGCTCTATTATATGTCTACGTCTCGTGTATATAGCCTAGTTATAGAGGCTCTAAACCCCGTTTCGTGTCTCCACCGTACAAGACCAATTCACTTTAGTGTCCAATCTCAAAAAAATATTTTTAGAGAGAATATTATTTTGGTCAATTCAATCTTAACTAGCCTAGTTTTTAGGGTGATTTTAGCTCTATTATATGTCTACGTCTCGTGTAGATAGCCTAGTTATAGAGGCTCTAAACCCCGTTTCTGTCTCCACCATACAAGACCAATCTAGCCTAGTTTTTAGGCTGATTTTAGCTCTATTATATGTCTACGTCTCGTGTATATAGCCTAGTTATAGAGGCTCTAAACCCCGTTTCGTGTCTCCACCGTACAAGACTAATTCACTTTAGTGTCCAATCTCAAAAAATATTTTTAGAGAGAATATTATTTTGGTCAATTCAATCTTAACTAGCCTAGTTTTTAGGGTGATTTTAGCTCTATTATATGTCTACGTCTCGTGTAGATAGCCTAGTTATAGAGGCTCTAAACCCCGTTTCGTGTCTCCACCATACAAGACCAATCTAGCCTAGTTTTTAGGCTGATTTTAGCTCTATTATATGTCTACGTCTTGTGTATATAGCCTAGTTATAGAGGCTCTAAACCCCGTTTCATGTCTCCACCGTACAAGACCAATTCACTTTAGTGTCCAATCTCAAAAAATATTTTTAGAGAGAATATTATTTTGGTCAATTCAATTTTAACTAGCCTAGTTTTTAGGGTGATATTCAATCTTAACTAGCCTAGTTTTTAGGGTGATTTTAGCTCTATTATATGTCTACGTCTCGTGTAGATAGCCTAGTTATAGAGGCTCTAAACCCCGTTTCGTGTCTCCACCATACAAGACCAATCTAGCCTAGTTTTTAAGCTGATTTTAGCTCTATTATATGTCTACGTCTCGTGTATATAGCCTAGTTATAGAGGCTCTAAACCCCGTTTCGTGTCTCCACCGTACAAGACCAATTCACTTTAGTGTCCAATCTCAAAAAATATTTTTAGAGAAAATATTATTTTGGTCAATTCAATCTTAACTAGACTAGTTTTTAGGGTGATTTTAGCTCTATTATATGTCTACGTTTCGTGTAGATTGCCTAGTTATAGAGGCTCTAAACCCCGTTTCGTGTCTCCACCGTTCAAGACCAATCTAGCCTAGTTTTTAGGCTGATTTTAGCTCTATTATATGTTTACATCTCGTGTAGATAGCATAGTTATAGAGGCTCTAAACCCCGTTTCGTGTCTCCACCGTACAAGACCAATTCACTTTAGTGTCCAATCTCAAAAAATATTTTTAGAGAGAATATTATTTTGGTCAATTCAATCTTAACTAGCCTAGTTTTTAGGGTGATTTTAGCTCTATTATATGTCTACGTCTCGTGTAGATAGCCTAGTTATAGAGGCTCTAAACCCCGTTTCGTGTCTCCACCGTACAAGACCAATCTAGCCTAGTTTTTAGGCTGATTTTAGCTTTATTATATGTCTACGTCTCGTGTATATAGCCTAGTTATAGAGGCTCTAAACCCTGTTTCGTGTCTCCACCATACAAGACCAATCTAGCCTAGTTTTTAGGCTGATTTTAGCTCTATTATATGTCTACGTCTCGTGTATATAGCCTAGTTATAGAGGCTCTAAACCCCGTTTCGTGTCTCCACCGTACAAGACCAATTCACTTTAGTGTCCAATCTCAAAAAATATTTTTAGAGAGAATATTATTTTGGTCAATTCAATCTTAACTAGCCTAGTTTTTAGGGTGATTTTAGCTCTATTATATGTCTACGTCTCGTGTAGATAGCCTAGTTATAGAGGCTCTAAACCCTGTTTCGTTTCTCCACCATACAAGACCAATCTAGCCTAGTTTTTAGGCTGATTTTAGCTCTATTATATGTCTACGTCTCGTGTATATAGCCTAGTTATAGAGGCTCTAAACCCCGTTTTGTGTCTCCACCGTACAAGACCAATTCACTTTAGTGTCCAATCTCAAAAAATATTTTTAGAGAGAATATTATTTTGGTCAATTCAATCTTAACTAGCCTAGTTTTTAGGGTGATTTTAGCTCTATTATATGTCTACGTCTCGTGTAGATAGCCTAGTTATAGAGGCTCTAAACCCCGTTTCGTGTCTCCACCGTTCAAGACCAATCTAGCCTAGTTTTTAGGCTGATTTTAGCTCTATTATATGTCTACGTCTCGTGTAAATAGCCTAGTTATAGAGGCTCTAAACCCCGTTTCGTGTCTCCACCATACAAGACCAATTCACTTTAGTGTCCAATCTCAAAAAATATTTTTAGAGAGAATATTATTTTGGTCAATTCAATTATAACTAGCCTAGTTTTTAGGGTGATTTTAGCTCTATTATATGTCTACGTCTCGTATAGATAGCCTTGTTGTAGAGGCTCTAAACCCCGTTTCGTGTCTCCACCGTACAAGACCAATTCACTTTAGTGTCCAATCTCAAAAAATATATTTAGAGAGAATATTATTTTGGTCAATTCAATCTTAACTAGCCTAGTTTTTAGGGTGATTTTAGCTCTATTATATGTCTACGTCTCGTGTAGATAGCCTAGTTATAGAGGCTCTAAACCCCGTTTCGTGTCTCCACCATACAAGACCAATCTAGCCTAGTTTTTAGGGTGATTTTAGCTCTATTATATGTCTACGTCTCGTGTATATAGCCTAGTTATAGAGGCTCTAAACCCTGTTTCGTGTCTCCACCGTACAAGACCAATTCACTTTAGTGTCCAATCTCAAAAAATATTTTTAGAGAGAATATTATTTTGGTCAATTCAATCTTAACTAGCCTAGTTTTTAGGGTTATTTTAGCTCTATTATATGTCTATGTCTCGTGTAGATAGCCTAGTTATAGAGGCTCTAAACCCTGTTTCGTGTCTCCACCGTACAAGACCAATCTAGCCTAGTTTTTAGGCTGATTTTAGCTCTATTATATGTTTACGTCTCGTGTAGATATCATAGTTATAGAGGCTCTAAACCCCGTTTCGTGTCTCCACCGTACAAGACCAATTCACTTTAGTGTCCAATCTCAAAAAATATTTTTAGAGAGAATATTATTTTGGTCAATTCAATCTTAACTTGCCTAGTTTTTAGGGTGATTTTAGCTCTATTATATGTCTACGTCTCGTGTAGATAGCCTAGTTATAGAGGCTCTAAACCCCGTTTCGTGTCTCCACAGTACAAGACCAATCTAGCCTAGTTTTTAGGCTGATTTTAGCTCTATTATATGTCTACGTCTCGTGTATATAGCCTAGTTATAGAGGCTCTAAACCCTGTTTCGTGTCTCCACCATACAAGACCAATCTAGCCTAGTTTTTAGGCTGATTTTAGCTCTATTATATGTCTACGTCTCGTGTATATAGCCTAGTTATAGAGGCTCTAAACCCTGTTTCGTGTCTCCACCGTACAAGACCAATTCACTTTAGTGTCCAATCTCAAAAAAAAATTTTAGAGAGAATATTATTTTGGTCAATTCAATCTTAACTAGCCTAGTTTTTAGGGTGATTTTAGCTCTATTATATGTCTACGTCTCGTGTAGATAGCCTAGTTATAGAGGCTCAAAACCCTGTTTCGTGTCTCCACCATACAAGACCAATCTAGCCTAGTTTTTAGGCTGATTTTAGCTCTATTATATGTCTACGTCTCGTGTATATAGCCTAGTTATAGAGGCTCTAAACCCCGTTTCGTGTCTCCACCGTACAAGACCAATTCACTTTAGTTTCCAATCTCAAAAAATATTTTTAGAGAGAATATTATTTTGGTCAATTCACTCTTTACTAGCCTAGTTTTTATGGTGATTTTAGCTCTATTATATGTCTACGTCTCGTGTAGATAGCCTAGTTATAGAGGCTCTAAACCCCGTTTCGTGTCTCCACCATACAAGACCAATCTAGCCTAGTTTTTAGGCTGATTTTAGCTCTATTGTATGTCTACGTCTCGTGTATATAGCCTAGTTATAGAGGCTCTAAACCCCGTTTCGTGTCTCCACCGTACAAGACCAATTCACTTTAGTGTCCAATCTCAAAAAATATTTTTAGAGAGAATATTATTTTGGTCAATTCAATCTTAACTAGCCTAGTTTTTAGGGTGATTTTAGCTCTATTATATGTCTACGTCTCGTGTAGATAGCCTAGTTGTAGAGGCTCTAAACCTCGTTTCGTGTCTCCACCATACAAGACCAATCTAGCCTAGTTTTTAGGCTGATTTTAGCTCTATTATATGTCTACGTCTCGTGTATATAGCCTAGTTATAGAGGCTCTAAACCCCATTTCGTGTCTCCACCGTACAAGACCAATTCACTTTAGTGTCCAATCTCAAAAAATATTTTTAGAGAGAATATTATTTTGGTCAATTCAATCTTAACTAGCCTAGTTGTTAAGGGTGATTTTAGCTATATTATGTGTCTACGTCTCGTGTAGATAGCCTAGTTATAGAGGCTCTAAACCCCGTTTCGTGTCTCCACCATACAAGACCAATCTAGCCTAGTTTTTAGGCTGATTTTAGCTCTATTATATGTCTACGTCTCGTGTATATAGCCTAGTTATAGAGGCTCTAAACCCTGTTTCGTGTCTCCACCGTACAAGACCAATTCACTTTAGTGTCCAATCTCAAAAAATATTTTTAGAGAGAATATTATTTTGGTCAATTCAATCTTAACTAGCCTAGTTTTAGGGTGATTTTAGCTCTATTATATGTCTACGTCTCGTGTAGATAGCCTAGTTATAGAGGCTCTAAACCCTGTTTCGTGTCTCCACCGTACAAGACCAATCTACCCTAGTTTTTAGGCTGATTTTAGCTCTATTATATGTCTACGTCTCGTGTATATAGCCTAGTTATAGAGGCTCTAAACCCCGTTTCGTGTCTCCACCGTACAAGACCAATTCACTTTAGTGTCCAATCTCAAAAAATATTTTTAGAGAGAATATTATTTTGGTCAATTCAATCTTAACTAGCCTAGTTTTTAGGGTGATTTTAGCTCTATTATATGTCTACGTCTCGTGTAGATAGCCTAGTTATAGAGGCTCTAAACCCCGTTTCGTGTCTCCACCGTACAAGACCAATCTAGCCTAGTTTTTAGGCTGATTTTAGCTCTATTATATGTCTACGTCTCGTGTATGTAGCCTAGTTATAGAGGCTCTAAACCCCGTTTCATGTCTCCACCGTACAAGACCAATTCACTTTAGTGTCCAATCTCAACAAATATTTTTAGAGAGAATATTATTTTGGTCAATTCAATCTTAACTAGCCTAGTTTTTAGGGTGATTTTAGCTCTATTATATGTCTACGTCTCGTGTAGATAGCCTAGTTATAGAGGTTCTAAACCCCGTTTCATGTCTCCACCATACAAGACCAATCTAGCCTAGTTTTTAGGCTGATTTTAGCTCTATTATATATCAACGTCTCGTGTATATAGCCTAGTTATAGAGGCTCTAAACCCTGTTTCGTGTCTCCACCGTACAAGACCAATTCACTTTAGTGTCCAATCTCAAAAAATATTTTTAGAGAGAATATTATTTTGGTCAATTAAATCTTAACTAGCCTAGTTTTTAAGGTGATTTTAGCTCTATTATATGTCTACGTCTCGTGTAGATAGCCTAGTTATAGAGGCTCTAAACCCTGTTTCGTGTGTCCACCGTACAAGACCAATCTAGCCTAGTTTTTAGGCTGATTTTAGCTCTATTATATGTCTACGTCTCGTGTATATAGCCTAGTTATAGAGGCTCTAAACCCCGTTTCGTGTCTCCACCGTACAAGACCAATTCACTTTAGTGTCCAATCTCAAAAAATATTTTTAGAGAGAATATTATTTTGGTCAATTCAATCTTAACTAGCCTAGTTTTTAGGGTGATTTTAGCTCTATTATATGTCTACGTCTCGTGTAGATAGCCTAGTTATAGAGGCTCTAAACCCCGTTTCTGTCTCCACCATACAAGACCAATCTAGCCTAGTTTTTAGGCTGATTTTAGCTTTATTATATGTCTACGTCTTGTGTATATAGCCTAGTTATAGAGGCTCTAAACCCTGTTTCGTGTCTCCACCATACAAGACCAATCTAGCCTAGTTTTTAGGCTGATTTTAGCTCTATTATATGTCTACGTCTCGTGTATATAGCCTAGTTATAGAGGCTCTAAACCCCGTTTCGTGTCTCCACCGTACAAGACCAATTCACTTTAGTGTCCAATCTCAAAAAATATTTTTAGAGAGAATATTATTTTGGTCAATTCAATCTTAACTAGCCTAGTTTTTAGGGTGATTTTAGCTCTATTATATGTCTACGTCTCGTGTAGATAGCCTAGTTATAGAGGCTCTAAACCCTGTTTCGTTTCTCCACCATACAAGACCAATCTAGCCTAGTTTTTAGGCTGATTTTAGCTCTATTATATGTCTACGTCTCGTGTATATAGCCTAGTTATAGAGGCTCTAAACCCCGTTTTGTGTCTCCACCGTACAAGACCAATTCACTTTAGTGTCCAATCTCAAAAAAATATTTTTAGAGAGAATATTATTTTGGTCAATTCAATCTTAACTAGCCTAGTTGTTAGGGTGATTTTAGCTCTATTATATGTCTACGTCTCGTGTAGATAGCCTAGTTATAG
>JBAKBP010023397.1:0-37002 GCA_037953745.1 Lithodes maja
CTATGTCGTTGATGTAAATTAGAAAGAGAATTGGTCCTAGTACCGATCCCTGGGGTACCCCGCTACTTACATTGGTCCATTTAGATGCCTTACCGTTTATGACTACTCTTTGCTTTCTGTCGCTGAGCCAATTTTCTATCCATTTCAACACACCGTCTTGTATTCCATGCGCTTTTAGTTTTAGCAGTAAACGTTTGTGGGGAACTTTGTCAAAGGCCTTTTGAAAATCAAGGTATATAATATCTACAGCTTTACTCTCATCGTAGAGGTTGAGGATATCGTGGAAGAAGTCTAAGAGGTTTGTTAAACAGGAACGTTTTTTACGAAAGCCGTGTTGAGTATCTTTAAATATGTTATTTTCCTCTAAGTGATTTACGAGTCTGTCTCTTATGACCGTTTCTAGCATTTTACATACAACTGAGGTTAAGCTAATTGGACGATAGTTACTGGGTAGGGATTTGCTGCCTTTTTTGAATATCGGTGTTACGTTGGCTATCTTCCACTGATCAGGCATAGTTCCAGACTGCAAGGATTTATTGAATAGTAATGTCAGTGGTTTGGAGAGCTCATCCTTAGCTTCCTTTAGAACTCTAGGCGAGATTGTATCAGGTCCAGGCGTTTTATTTACCTTGAGTTTATCTAAACAATTCAATACTTCTCTCTCTGTAACGGTGATATTGCTTAGAACATCTGAATTATCAATCTGAATCGGCGATGGTGTAGGGATATCACTGAGGTCTTCTGTTGTAAAAACTGATGCAAAGAAGGTATTGAGGGCATTACTCATTTGTACTTCGTCTTTGGTGTATTCTCCATTTTCATCGACTAACGGTCCAACAGTTGAAGTAACTACTTTTTTCTTTCTGATATAACTATAGAATTCTTTCGGGTTTGTTTTACTTTGATTCGCAATATGTAACTCTAGGGTCTTTTTACTTTGCTTAATTAACTTTTTGGCTTTGCGTCGTAGCTCTACAAATTTCACCCGTTCTTCGTCATTTTGTGAGGATTTTAATCTATCATTAGCAAATTTTTTTAGCAAGCAGGCAGTTTGAAATATCTTTATTCCACCATTTGGGCTTATTATTATGGCCTGGACGCCGTATTTTCGATGGTATGCAGTCTTGCACTGCTTTTAGGTAAGTGGTTTCGAATAACTTCCAAGATGTATTTATGTCGTTATTGTGAATTAAAAAGCTCCAGTCAGTTTCTTTAAACATAGCTCTAAGTTTATGAAAGTTTGCTTTCTTGAAATTAGGGACTTTTTCGATGCTACTATTTGGTTCGTTACTAGTAAAGTTTAAAGTGAAAGTTATCGTACGATGGTCGCTGTTACTAAATTCATCACCAACATTCAAATTCTCTATTAATTCTTCTTTTGTTGCAAGTACAATGTCAAGAACGTTATTACCACGGGTCGGTGTTCGAACAAATTGATAAAGCGAACTCTCTTGCAAGTTCGTATACAAGTCATGTCCGGAGTGTGAAGTAAGAGTATCGCCCCACTTGGTCACAGGTAAATTAAAGTCGCCAAAAAATACGGTATCTTGTGAGTTACTTACATCTGCAATTTGTTCATAAATTTCTCGGTCAGTTTGCACTGATTGAGCTGGAGGTCTGTATATTAATGCAAGTATTAGTTTTGTACCTTTATTATTCTTTATTAGCACAAAAGATGTGTCGACGTTCACAATTTGAGGTTTTGACAAGAGGGTCGGGTTAAGACTTTCTTTGATATAAAATAAAACGCCACCTCCATTTTTATTTATTCGGCTTTTCTCAAACATTACATAACCGGGAAGTGAATACTCTGCTAAAAAGTCTCTATCTACTGTATTGAGCCAAGATTCTGTTATACCAATCACATCATAATTTTCAGTAAACACTAGTTCCTCTAAATCTGAAAATTTATTGCGTATGCTACGAGCGTTTGCATAGAAAACCTTTAAAGTTGCGGTTTTAGAACTCACAGAACGTTCTTTAATCAAATTTTTGGTTCTGATCGGATCTACATTTACATTCATGGCTGACATCGGTCCTCGGTCGTTATCCCTGGCGGTTTTGAATTTGGGTCGTATTGGTGGAGCTTCATCCAAATTCGCGGTTCTTGACAGATTAGTATTTAATTCCTTCGCAGGTTGCCGCCCTCGCTGTCTTCGGTCCTCCTTCCTGGTTGTCCTGTGCCGAGTCGATTTCTTCTCCGAAAATCCTTCACCGCATCGTTGAGAAGACGCCCAAAACGTGCTGCTCCCACCTGGTTCAGATGAACTCCATCGTCCGAAAACAAATAGTCATCGTAGTAGAAATACCGATACATACATAGGCCTACATACCGATACATACATAGGCCTACATACAAAGGAGTACAAAGGAAATCAAGCAACAACAGATCCAGTGACCCTTCTAGGTTGCTTGTCCTCCAAAACACTGAGGATCAAGTGTCCAAACAGTGGTTTAGAGTGGGTAAGGGAACATTGGAAAGGGAATTACTGCCCTGGAACTAATGTCCGTGGCAGGATTAGGAAGTTAGTAGGGGACAGATGGGTTAGTAACTGAGGGGGGGGATAAAATAAAGTTATTCATTTACAAACGCAGTCAGTCGCGGGTTTGATGCGAGATATTTGTCTAGGCGGAGTTTAAATGAATCAACGGTGATGCAGTCTATAACGTTTCGGGGAAGCCCATTCCACAAGTTGACAACTCGATTGAAGAAGAAATTCTTAGATTCGTGCGAGTTAAAAGATTTACCAATAATTTTGCAACCGTTTCCCCGCGTGTAATTAGATTGGTCGATAGTGAAGTACTTACTACAGTTCATATTGTCGATGCCTTTGATGATTTTGAACACTTGAATTAAGTCGCCTCTTAATCTGCGCTGGGTTAAAGGAAATAGATTTAATTCTCTAAGACGCTCTTCGTATGGTTTGTTGTTTAGGCTAGGTATAATTTTGGTAACTCTACGTTGAACTTGTTCTAGCTTGTTTATATCTTTTTGGTAATAAGGGCACCAGGATTGAACGCAGTATTCCAGAAGAGGGCGGACTAAGGAATTGTAAAGGGTTAGGATAACTTCTTTGGATTTATGCTCAAATGACCTGCCTATAAAGCCAATTATTTTGTTTGCCTTCTTAACAACTTCTGAACATTGTTGACTCGGTTTTAGGTTACTCGATATTGTTACTCCCAGATCGGTTTCTCTGTTTACATTCTTAAACTGAGTGCCATTCATCGAATAGTTTGCTTTCTCATTTAGGTATCCGATATGTAGTACTTTACATTTATCCGCATTGAAACTCATTTGCCAAATTTGGGCCCAACATGACAATTTATCTAGATTGTGTTGCATATCGTCAACTTGTTCTTTTGAGAGTACGCTATTTGCAATTTTTGTATCGTCAGCAAATTTTGAGATTGTACAGGTGAGACCCTCATCTATGTCGTTGATGTAAATTAGAAAGAGAATTGGTCCTAGTACCGATCCCTGGGGTACCCCGCTACTTACATTGGTCCATTTTGATGCCTTACCGTTTATGACTACTCTTTGCTTTCTGTCGCTGAGCCAATTTTCTATCCATTTCAACACACCGTCTTGTATTCCATGCGCTTTTAGTTTTAGCAGTAAACGTTTGTGGGGAACTTTGTCAAAGGCCTTTTGAAAATCAAGGTATATAATATCTACAGCTTTACTCTCATCGTAGAGGTTGAAGATATCGTGGAAGAAGTCTAAGAGGTTTGTTAAACAGGAACGTTTTTTACGAAAGCCGTGTTGAGTATCTTTAAGTATGTTATTTTCCTCTAAGTGATTTACGAGTCTGTCCCGTATGACCGTTTCTAGCATTTTACATACAACTGAGGTTAAGCTAATTGGACGATAGTTACTGGATAGGGATTTGCTGCCTTTTTTTAATATCGGTGTTACGTTGGCTAGCTTCCACTGATCGGGCATAGTTCCAGACTGCAAGGATTTATTGAATAGTACTGTCAGTGGTTTAGAGAGCTCATCCTTAGCTTCCTTTAGAACTCTAGGCGAGATTGTATCAGGTCCAGGCGTTTTATTTACCTTGAGTTTATCTAAACAATTCAATACTTCTCTCTCTGTAACGGTGATATTGCTTAAAACATCTGAATTATCAATCTGAATCGGCGATGGTGTAGGGATATCACTGAGGTCTTCTGTTGTAAAAACTGATGCAAAGAAGGTATTGAGGGCATTACTCATTTGTTCTTCGTCTTTGGTGTATTCTCCATTTTCATCGACTAATGGTCCAACAGTTGAAGTAACTACTTTTTTCTTTCTGATATAACTATAGAATTCTTTCGGGTTTGTTTTACTTTGATTCGCAATATGTAACTCTAAGGTCTTTTTACTTTGCTTAATTAACTTTTTGGCTTTGCGTCGTAGCTCTACAAATTTCAGCCGTTCTTCGTCATTTTGTGAGGATTTTAATCTATCATTAGCAAATTTTTTAGCAAGCAGGCAGTTTGAAATATCTTTATTCCACCATTTGGGCTTATTATTATGGCCTGGACGCCGAGTTTTCGATGGTATGCAGTCTTGCACTGTTTTTAGGTAAGTGGCTTCGAATAACTTCCAAGATGTATTTATGTCGTTATTGTGAATTAAAAAGCTCCAGTTAGTTTCTTTAAACATAGCTCTAAGTTTATGGAAGTTTGCTTTCTTGAAATTAGGGACTTTTTCGATGCTACTATTTGGTTCGTTACTAGTAAACTTTAAAGTAAAAGTTATCGTATGATGGTCGCTGTTACTGAATTCATCACCAACATTCAAATTCTCTATTAATTCTTCTTTTGTTGCAAGTACAATGTCAAGAACGTTATTACCACGGGTCGGCGTTCCAACAAATTGATAAAGCGAACTCTCTTGCAAGTTCGTATACAAGTCATGTCCGGAGTGTGAAGTAAGAGTATCGCCCCACTTGGTCACAGGTAAATTAAAGTCACCAAAAATTACGGTATCTTGTGAGTTACTTACATCTGCAATTTGTTCGTAAATTTCTCGGTCAGTTTGCACTGATTGAGCTGGAGGTCTGTATATTAATGCAAGTATTATTTTGGTACCTTTATTATTCTTTATTAGCACACAAGATGCGTCGACGTTCACAATTTGAGGTTTTGACAAGAGGGTAGGGTTAAGACTTTCTCTGATATAAAGTAAAACGCCACCTCCATTTCGATTTATTCGGCTTTTCTCAAACATTACATAACCGGGAAGTGAATACTCTGCTAAAAAGTCTCTATCTTCTGTATTGAGCCAAGATTCTGTTATGCCAATCACATCATAATTTTCTGTAAACACTAGCTCCTCTGAATCTGAAAATTTATTGCGTATGCTACGAGCGTTTGCATAAAAAACCTTTAAATTTGTTATTTTAGAACTCACGGAACGCGCTTTAATAATATTTTTGGTTCTTGTCGGATCTACATTTATGTTCATGGCTGTCCTCGGTCCTCGCTGTCTCCGGTCCTTATCGCTGGTGGTCCTCGGTTGCCTCTGTTTTTTTCTTGGCGTTGGATGATTTATGTCACTGTTGCTTCTTCTCGGATGGCGTTTTTTGATCCATGGCTGCAGACTGCTTCGTGTTGGAGACGACCCATGCGTGCTGAACCCACAGGGTTTAGATGAGTGCCATCCTTGCGGAACAGAGTAGGCTGGTTGTAGAAGTTGTCCCAGAGGTTGATGAATTCAACTTCTTCCCTCAGACACAAATGTTTTAGTCGGCTATTTGTGCTGAAGGCCTTGTCGTAGAATTTGTCAGGTGCGTCGATCTTGGGGAGAATGCCTGAGATGATGATATTCCTTGACTTGTTTTTGTAGTGCTGGATCATCTTGCGATATTTCTCCATCAACTCTTCGGATCTGGTGCGCATGACGTCATTTGAACCAGCATGGATGACAAAAAGGGTATTTTCATTTGCATCCTTTGTGGTATCTTCGAAGGCTTCCACAATGTCGTCCAGTCCAGCTCCTGGGATGCAAAATCTTTTTCGTTGATTTGGGACTCTGTCGCAGAACTCTTCGACCTGTCCTCGTAGGATGGAATCCCCAACGAGCCTGGTCTCTTCTGGTTCGTCTTCTATCTCTACCAATATCTCAAATCTGTTTGACATTGTGACTGGTAGATGAGACCTTTTCTGCGTTGGCCGTGCACCGTTCCTCACTGGTGTAAATCCGGAAACCTGTGGTGGCGGGACTCTACGTACAGGTCGGGGAGAGGAGTGGTTAGAACGGGGCGAGGGGTTGGTACTGTTCGTGCTAGCAGGCTTCTTGCACGAGGAGTGGGGGAGAGACTAAGGTGAACAGGGCGGCTGTCCTGGTTTGATGTCGGCTCAGGTTCGTCAGAAGCATCTGCTGCAGTGTCTACTGCAGGTGTTGGATTGTTGGCAGATGACGTTGGGGCGGTGGTGGATGCTGGAGTTGAAACAATTTGAGTTAGTGATACTCCAACGTTGAGTGTTACAAACTCTTGGAGTGATTCCAGCTTCCTGGTGAGGGCGTTGATCTTGTTGAGGGCTTCATCCAATTTTGCTGTCAAATCCTCTCGTTGCTGGCAGAGTCGGCAGACTTGTGGATCGGCAGGAGCAAACATGGAAGCACCAAACCTACCGGCGCAGTTCGTACAGGCACGAGGCATGGTGACGATCACTTTCTTCAGTTCACTTCACTCACTTAAAAACACTTAACTCACTTTAAAAACACTAAACTCACTTTAAAAAACACTTCACTCCCTTCAGGTCGCTTCACTTACTTAAATAGGCCTAACCGAAAACAAAAATGTTGAAATACACACAAATAGGTTATCAGCGGTGATAGCCTAACCAAAAATTAAAACAAAACAAAATTAAACTTGAATACGCAGTGATAGCCGAACCGAAAACAATTTTATGTTTATTTAAACAGAAATGGGCCACCAGGGGTTATAGCCTATCCTAACCGAAAACAAAAATTATGAACTACCGGTACGCAGAAATAGGCCACCAGCGGTGATAGCTTAACTGAAAATTTAAAAATTGAAGTACGCAGAAATAGGCCACCAGGGATGATAGCCTAGACTAACCGAAAACAAAAATAACCGAAAACAAAAATTATGAAATACCGGTACGCAGAAATAGGCCACCAGCGGTGATAGCCTAGACTAACCGAAAACAAAAAATAACCGAAAACAAAAATTATGAAATACTGGTACACAGAAATAGGCCACCAGCGGTGATAGCCTAACTGAAAATTTAAAAATTGAAGTACGCAGAAATAGGCCACCAGGGATGATAGCCTAGACTAACCGAAAACAAAAATAACCGAAAAAAAAAATTATGAAATACTGGTACACAGAAATAGGCCACCAGCGGTGATAGCCTAACTGAAAATTTAAAAATTGAAGTACGCAGAAATAGGCCACCAGGGATGATAGCCTAGACTAACCGAAAACAAAAATTATGAATACATTATGAATTATGAATACCGATACATACATAGGCCTACATACCGATACATACATAGGCCTACATACCGATACATACATAGGCCTACATAACTATAATGTCGGACAGACAGACAGACATACAGACAAGACCGGACAGACAGACAGACAGACAGACAAAAAAGGAACAATCTCATTTCAACTTCCTTTCTCTATTTACTTTTCACAAAGTTTTTTCCAATAGGGTATTTGTTGGGTTAAGTTTGTCCTCTCTCCTTTCTTTCTGGGTTCACTTTGCTCAAAGAAGAAAACTAAGTTACAGTAAGCAATTCTTTCAACTCTCTCTCTCTCTCTCTCTCTCCAATTAGTCTAACTTCAATTGTAGGAAAAATCATGGAAAAAATCCTTAGAGATAAGATAGTAGATTACCTCGAATCAAACAACCTAATCAAAAATAGTCAACACGGCTTTAGATCAAATAAGTCATGTCTAACAAATTTGATTGAATTTTATAACAAACTATTCACATATAACGACATGACGAAATCACTAGATATAATCTTCTTGGACTTCCAAAAAGCTTTCGACAAGGTGCCTCACCGAAAACTATTGACTAAACTGGAGAGGATAGGTATCAAAGGTGAAATTCATTCTTGGATAAAAAATTGGCTTACAGACAGAAGACAGAGAGTGGTGATAAATGGAGTGGAATCGGAGTGGGAGCCTGTCACTAGTGGAGTTCCACAGGGTTCAGTCCTTGGACCGGTCCTGTTTCTCATTTACATTAACGATATTGATGTAGGGGTAAACAACACCATTTCCAAATTCGCCGACAATACAAAAATAGGAAATACAGTCCTGAACGAAGATGATAGAAATGCGTTGCAATCTGATTTAAACAAGATATCAGAGTGGTCGAAAAAATGGCAGATGCCCTTCAATGTCGATAAATGTCAGGTGCTGCAGGTTGGTAGCAGAAATATGAAATACAAATACGAAATGAATGGCAAACAAATAAAAACCGCAACGGTAGTAAAAGACCTAGGGGTACTAATATCTGAAAACCTAAAAACTTCCGACCAATGTATAGCAGCTGCAAATAAGGCAAACATAGCATTGGGCTTTATTAAACGAAAATTTACATATAAACATGAAAACATAATAGTGCCACTGTTCAAAAGTATGGTGAGGCCCCACCTTGAATATGGTGTGCAGTTCTGGTCACCTTATCTGATCAAGGACATTGTAAGACTCGAGTCAGTACAGCGTAGAGCGACGAAGATGATACCCTCATTAAGAAATAAACCATATGAAGAAAGACTTAAACGATTGAACCTGTTCTCATTAAAAAAGAGGAGGTTGAGGGGTCAGCTTATTGAGTGCTTTAAGATACTAAAAGGTTTCGACAAAGTCGATGTAAATGCACTATTCACATTAAACAATACTAATCAAACTCGCGGAAATGGAATTAAATTAAAAACCAAAAAGGCAAACCTAGATGTCACAAAGAGTTTCTTCACCTACAGTGTGGCGACAGAGTGGAATAAACTACCAGCGAGAGTGGTGGAGAGCGACACAATAAACGCTTTCAAGGGAAGGCTAGACCTCTATCTGCAGAGGGCTGGGGTGATATGAATTTTTTTTTTTTTTTTTTTTTTTTGTGTATGTGTGTGCACTGTACAGTATGTATATATATACTGTATATATATGTATGTATGTGTGTATGTATGTATGTGTATATGTGTGTGTGTGTGTGTATGTGTGTATATGTATGTACCGGTGTATATATATATATATATATATATATATATATATATATATATATATATATATATATATATATATATATATATGCATATATACATATATAGTTTGTAAGGCCAGACTGCCTAGTAAGGACCTTGAGGTCTGTGTGGTCTGTGTATCTATGTAGCTCTCTCTCTCTCTCTCTCTCTCTCTCTCTCTCTCTCTCTCTCTCTCTCTCTCTCTCTCTCTCTCTCTCTCAACGCCTGACAGTATGCAGTGACCAACAGCTTCTCTATCTCTCGTTAACCCTTTACCGGGCACTCATAGAAATACTTAGAAATTTCATTTTTTGACCCTAGACCATGAAAGTAGACCTAATTCTAAGGTATTTTTGCTTATGATTTTTTTTCACATTTTTGCATATTGAATTAGCAAATCGAGGTTGACGAAGTGATCATATATGGTCAAGCGCCGGTCTAGGGTAAAAATAATCTTGAATTATGCTATATTGAAAATGTAAATTTAAGGTAAACAAAATACACAGAATAACAGTTATATCATTATATTACCCAAAAATAAGTGTTTTATTTTAATAAGTATATAAATAGATTATATATGAATATTTTAGTTTAGGTACTTTTCACAACCCAGACACTGTCTGGTACCCCATGAATAATTAAATCCAAAAAACAAATTGGGCATAGGTTCCCCCTGAACAAGTAATTCCAGCAACATTTGGGCATAGCTTCCCCATGAACACAGAATTCCAGCAACATTTTGGCATAGGTTCCCCATGGACAATGAATTCCAGCAAAATTTGGGCAGAGGTTCCCCCTGACCAATGAATTTCAGCAAATTTTGGGCATAGGATCCCCATGAAAATTGATATTTCTTGATGTGACAGTACTCATATCTCAAAAAAACTTCAGTATATGCCTCACAATATCAAAAATATATGTGAACTCACTAACATATTTGTGAACTCACTAAACTTACCAAACTCATATTTATTTCACTGTACACTTATGAGGAAATAATAGAAATCGGTCATTTATTTCTATGTTGAACATTCTAGAATCCCTACCCAAGTTGTGGCCATGTGCCATGCTGGTTTGGGTAACTATCATCAAAGTTATATGGTTTTATGTAACTTGGGAGTACAACCCCTTACCGGGCGAAATTATCATATTTAGTAATTTCAATTCTATAGGCTACCGGGCGTAAGTCCATATATGATCACTTGGGCTTTACCCCTTACCGGGCGCATGTCCATATTTGATAATTCACTTTTTCGCAAACAAATTTCACCAATTTCCGTATGTTCCACGTAAATGACAACTATATCAGGTTATAGTACAACTATATCAGGTTATAGTACAACTATATCAGGTTATAGTACAACTATATCAGGTTATAGTACAACTATATCAGGTTATAGTACAACTATTCAACTGCATAATATCAGATTATTATCAACTTACCGATATTACGTGATGAGCTAGGGTCGAGGGCGTCAAGAGAAAAATCGCTGAGATCCTACTTTCTTCATGTCTGGCCTGCAACTGAACTTCGAGTTGCTCTCAACCAATACTGAGATGGCATCAGCTCTTACACCATACCCACGTGAGTAGCCTGATCATCGGTGATTGGCTGAGGCATGATGACGTGGTGGCAGACACACACCGGGCGGCTTGGGAGCGCCCTTTTGGACGCCCATTTAAGTTACCATATATGGTTCCTCGCCCGGTAAAGGGTTAAGGGATGTTTCAACTCTTTATCTCCTCCAGACCGGATTTTCGCGGTCAGTAGGTTACGTTGTCATAGTTGTAGGCTACCGTATGTCTGTCGTTTGGTCTTGTATGCCTATTTAACCCCTTCTGTACTGGAGCGTCTTTTTGTTATTATATTCTAGCCTTATTTAGACGATTTTCTGCAGCTTAAGAAGGATATGTGGTAGTAAATAGGGCTACGGTACCAGTAATTCTTTAACTGTGTTGATAGCGTAATGCATAAGTGCGCGGAATTTCGATGGGAATATCCTAGGTTCGAGTCCTTGGAGTGCCACATGTATTTGTTGATTTAATTAATTTAGTTTGGAGGTGAAGTTGGTCGGTGGAAAAAAACATAATAATTAAGATACTTCGAAACCTGTTACTTGCTGGGCGCCCTTCTTAAGGGGAAGTTTTTAGTGCGTTTCCTAGATTTCCATCAAACTTGAAATTACACCCCCTTGACCCCCTTTCAAGATAAATTTGTAAATTTTTCGGTAGAAAAATTTCCCGGCCGAAGGCCGGTTCTTCTTAAATTACAGGCTCGCTATCGCTCGCCAGGAAACAATCGACACCTAAATGACACGAAAGGTCTTAAAAGTGACATAAATGGGGTGAAAGTTCTTAAAATCGCCAAACTAATGGGGCGAACATCTTAAAATATCAATAGCAATGGGGCTAAACATGAGAGAGAAAGGGGTAAAGAAAAAAATCCCTCAAGTGGAAATCTCCCCTTAAACTGAATAACATTGTCTGAAAAGAGCTAGACTACCATGTACAAGACGTCGGTGGTACAGAAGGAGTTAATACTATCCCTATAACAAAATCCCTTCTTTTGAGTCATATTAATTTACTATATTCAGTTTAAGGGGGGATGGTTCACTTTTTGGGCGATTTTTGCATGTATTCATTATTTTTCTAGTTTCCTCCCTAGACCTCCATCAAATTAAAAAAAAAAAAAAAATCCATTAGATCCCCCTTCTAGATTAATTTGTACATTTTTCGGTAGACAAATTTTCGGCCGAAGGTCGGTTCTTCCAACATTACAGGCTCACTATCGTTCGCCAGGGAACAAATCGACACCTAAATAGCACGAAAGGTCTAAATATTGACGACGGAATGGGGCGAAAGGTCTTGAAATCGACTAACTAATGGGGCAAACATCTTAACAACTGAAAACTAATGGGGCTAAACATGAGGAAGAAATTGGCCCAGAAAACCGGCCCATCCCCCCTTAAAGGTATGCTATACTTTTTACCGGTAAGTGCTTGGAAGTTATAGAATGGTTAAAACAATATAGTTTCATGTACATTTTCCTGTATTTCGTCTTAGGTCTAAATACATGCCAGTCTTAACCCCTTGAGGACTAGGCCTATGACGCATTTTGACTGTTTATTCTGGCTATCACTAGACGATTTTATACAACTCAAAGGATCTATGGGCATGAAGAGGGTCAATATACTATCTCAATTACCCCTCTGACTTCCATGTACCGGTACCCTTCCTAATCTGAATCAAATCGTCTAATAATAGCCAGAATATACTGTCAAAACGCGTCCTAAACCTCAAGGGGTTAAAACCAAATTGTCCCGGTTTGTCTATCTGTCTGTCTGTCTGTCTGTTAGCAGGAGTTCTAAGTAAATAATAGGGACGGATTTACATAAAGATTCGACATTCTGTTAGCAGGAGTTCTAAGTAAATAATAGGGACGGATTTACATAAAGATTCGACATTCTGTTAGCAGGAGTTCTAAGTAAATAATAGGGACGGATTTACATAAAGATTCGACATTCTGTTAGCAGGAGTTCTAAGTAAATAATAGGGACGGATTTACATAAAGATTCGACATTCTGTTAGCAGGAGTTCTAAGTAAATAATAGGGACGGATTTACATAAAGATTCGACATTCTGTTAGCAGGAGTTCTAAGTAAATAATAGGGACGGATTTACATAAAGATTCGACATTCTGTTAGCAGGAGTTCTAAGTAAATAATAGGGACGGATTTACATAAAGATTCGACATTCTGTTAGCAGGAGTTCTAAGTAAATAATAGGGACGGATTTACATAAAGATTCGACATTCTGTTAGCAGGAGTTCTAAGTAAATAATAGGGACGGATTTACATAAAGATTCGACATTCTGTTAGCAGGAGTTCTAAGTAAATAATAGGGACAGATTTACATAAAGATTCGACATTCTGTTAGCAAGAGTTCTAAGTAAATAATAGGGACGGATTTACATAAAGATTCGACATTCTGTTAGCAGGAGTTCTAAGTAAATAATAGGGACGGATTTACATAAAGATTCGACATTCTGTTAGCAGGAGTTCTAAGTAAATAATAGGGACGGATTTACATAAAGATTCGACATTCTGTTAGCAGGAGTTCTAAGTAAATAATAGGGACGGATTTACATAAAGATTCAACATTCTGTTAGCAGGAGTTCTAAGTAAATAATAGGGACGGATTTACATAAAGATTCAACATTACCTTATTATTAGGGGTTCGTCCCCTACGGGGAACCCCTATTGTAATCATTAAACCTGGAATTTCATCCAAATTCTTCTTACGCGCCGGTTTCGACGCAATAACTCCAGAACCGCTTTTTGGATCGGGATCAAACTTTCACAAGAGGTGCGTTTTTGTATTGGGCAACTTTTGATATGCTAAACATCCGGCATGGTGGCCAAACAGGTCTGTGGCAGCCGATTTCCCGAAAAACTTGACGCTTAAATACCGTCTCTCCCACTCACAGGAAACGACTGGGCTTTGGCATACGCACTCCCCTACTAATGCTCCGCAAATTTTATAGAGAAGGTTTTGCTTTTGCACGTGGGTTTTTTTCCGGCAATCTTGAAAAAATCTCGAATTCCACTTAAAATTCCACATCTTGAAAACTACGCCGATGATCAGAGCCATGCTTGCATAGTTGGGTGAGGCTCGCGATTCCGAACGTTTTGATACCAAAAAAATATAAATGGGTGGAATAGTTTGGCCGCAGCATTGAAAACTGTCTATTCTTAAATTACTTTAAAACCGAATTCGCTACCACACACAAAGTTTACCGTCTACAGTCTATAAGGCTTCCACGCATCCCCCAGTTTTGCTTAACCCGGGAGCTGCGGGAAGACTCTCTGGAGTAAGTAAAACTAAAAATCAACTTTTGACATCGAATTTTTTTTTTTTTTTTTATTTTGTTTTTTTTATTTTTTTTTTTTTTTTTGGCCCCTGGGCCATGCAAAATCTCAGTCCTCTACCTCCCCTCCTTCCCCACTTTCCTCCTATCCCTCAGTTATCACCTATTTTCCCTATTATTCCCTTATTCTGAGGTATATTTTCGTGCTAACATTAGCGAGTTGCAAGCAGGGTGTTGTCATCACTGATGGCCATCGAGTGCAAGAGAGAGAGAGAGAGTATCGATCGACTGTGTCGCAGTGGCCTTGGGGAAAATTGGCGGGAAGGTAGCTTGCCTCACCCATACATTATACAACTCGCGGGCTATATCTCCGATTTTGACCATCCAAACGCTGTTTTCACTCGTTTTATTGTTGTTTCAGGTTAATACCTTTATAATCAACCCATAATAGGCGCATATGGATAATTATTAATGCTATTAATGGTACAATGAATATTTTAGTGACGGAAACACCTCAAATACGTCAGCACTTGCTAGGTTAATAACATAATCTCTTTATTATTCAGTCCTAACTTTTGTTTTTTTATTTAACTCTCTCAAAACCGTTCGAGTCCCTACGAATTCCAGCAATTATTTAGCCAACCTACCTATACATACCTACCCTACCAAATAATAATGATAAATTCAAATTTATTTTTGGTGAATGACAGAGTATTGGCTAAGGTTTTTAACAATGCCTCCCTTTGCCAAATGCTTAGTTTAATAACAATGATATGGACCTTTAAAGTTTTGGCAATTGCCCGTGTGACTCGTATTTTAACCCTCCTAAAGTGTTACCACGAAATACCGCTAGATCCTTTCTCAAAAGTCGCTAGCATGTTGCTACATAGCCAAACAATGTTAGGATAATGCTGCAATTTCTAAATAGTTTTGGTTTGTTTGTTTTGCAAATTTTACAATGTAGTATGACTAGAATGTCTGAAATTTTCAAATTATCCCTAGTAAATGTCTCTAGATATAAAAGAAATGGCTGCTAGATTGAAGTAAATAGCTCTATATTTAGCGGTAATATGTAGCTTTACAACTGGCACCACTGCAACCACCACCTCCCTCCCACCCTCCCAGTATGTCTCCACAAAATACCGCTAGATCCTTTCTCAAAAGTCGCTAGCATGTTGCTACATAGTCAAACAATGTTAGAATAATGCTGCAATTTCTAAAGAGTTTTGGTTTGTTTGTTTTGCAAATTTTACAATGTAATATGACTAGAATGTCTGAAATGTTTAAATTATCCCTAGTAAATCGCTCTAGATATGAAAAAATGGCTGCTAAATTGAAGTAAATAGCTCTACATCTAGCGGTAATATGTAGCGATACAACTGGCAACACTGCCTAGCCCTTCCTTCCTCCGTCCCTCCTCCCTCATATGTATCAACAACCACTCTAGTGAACTTTCGGTATTTAGTTTATTCAGCTTAATACTATTTATCCACATAAAATAGAAACCTATCACGATTGTTGTCTAATACAAACATAGATAATGCTATTACATATTATTTGAACATGATGTCGAATTTAGCAGTTGCTGTACGTGACAGTCTGTGACAGAACCGAAAGCTTCTCTTGCCGTGTAGTACTCAAAGAAAGCAAGGGTACTTAAGCCAAGTCAGAGATGCAGAGGTAACTTTTACAATGCATTATAACCCTAGACAGACACCAATATACCACTAAATCAGACAAATATCACTACAAAAAAGATAGGAAAATATTATATTAATGTCCTAGGTATTTGAAATTATGCAAATGAGTAAAATCCATTATGATATTATGATAATGGGATCGATTAGTATCTGGCAATAGTGTTGCACAACATTTTCTGAACGTATGCGAACTTCGGAGTATTTATCGCATTAATATACACATCTATCACTATTTAAATGTAATACAACCATACACAGTGCTATTACATATTATTTGAACATAATATAGGATGCTCTTTCCTTTAAACCATTTTCTATATCTATTCACGAAAAATATAGGCCTAGCCTAACTAAGCCTAGGCAGCACTACCGGTAGGTACGAATTTATCAGTTCGAATTTTGATTGAGAGTGGGATTAGGCCTAGGCCTAGCCTAGGGCTTAACATGGGATACTATTTGGGGTTTGGGAATAGACTGAGGCTGCTTTAGGCCTAATTAGGTAAAATTAGTCAAATCGAGACAGTTGCATAGCCTAGGCCTAGGCCTATTAAGCAAATATTTTACGGTTATACTGATGTTTTGGACCGACAGTTAGCCCATCGATCTTTTTAAGCCTAATAGGTCCGGTAGAGCATATACATCACTGCTATATATGTCATTAATAGCTGAAATGTATTATAAGGGAGAAAAAAAACAAAAACACTAAAATACATATACAGTATACTGTAAAACAATAAGTTTTTCAGCCAGTACCCAACCAGCGGGGGTGTGGGGGCGGCAGCCCCCACCCATATACTAGGTTAGGTTAGGTTAGGTTGTTAAGTTAGGCTAATAGGCCTAGCACATAGGCTAGCCTACAAAAAAAAAAAAAAAAAAAAACAGCGGGGGTGTGGGGGCGGCAGCCCCCCACCCATATACTAGGTTAGGTTAGGTAAGGTTGTTAGGTTGGGCTAATAGCCTAGAACATTAAAAAAAAAAAGTCTAGCCTAACCCAACCAGCGGAGGTGTTGGGGGCGGTAGCCCCCACCCATAATACTAGGATAGATTAGGTAAGGTTGTTGGGTTAGGCTAATGTCTTCCCAAAGTTGACTATTTTTATAACATGAGATATTAGGTTACCCACTCCACCCCGAGCCAGCTTTCGTCAAAAGTTGGCTCGGGTATTCACAAAATTGGGTTGTATGGGTTTGCAATTTGGGAAAACCCGAGCCAAGTTTTGATACAAAACGCTATATTAATGTATTTTTACGCGTTTAACCCCTCATTTTCCCTGAACTTCATAGCCCTCCCCACTAGTGGGGGGGCGTGTTTTTAGATTGTTGGATAATGGGTAAATACTCATTTCAGCTCCTCTTCAGTATAAAACCACACTATATCTGAAGGAAAAATTACAGAAAACAAACTAAAACTTACTGAAATCGCTGTCGGTCCAAAAAGTCAGGTTTACCTATTTTACCACTCTACAATAGGCCTAGTCTATTCGCTGTAAGTAGGCAAGAAATCATGGAAAAACTCCATTTATTGGTCACCAATTTTCCCATGGATTTTATTATTTTTCCCTGTTAGTTTTCATCAATATATAGTGTTTAGAAATAATTAGAACCCTCGGCGAAACCGTTTTCCCCATTATACAACGATCTTAAGACACGCCACCCGATAGTGGGGAGGGCTATGAAGTACAGGGAAAATGAGGGGTTAAATGCGTAAAACGGCGATAAAAACGTATTCAAGCAAAACTTGGCTCGGGTTTGAAGGTATTTCAAAGGGCTAAAACCCAATATTTCGAAAACTCGAGCCAAGTTTTGGCCAAAGCTGGCTCGGATTTTGCGAGTTTGTAGATAACAAAATGACAGTAACCTCATTTAGAAATGTGGCTCAGGTTTCCCAAAATTGCAAACCCATAAAACCTGAATTTTGGAAAACCCGAGCCAGCTTTTGGCCAAAGCTGGCTCGGATTTTGCGAGTTTGTAGACAAACAAATGACAGTAACCTCATTTAGAAATTTGGCTCAGGTTTCCCGAAATTGCAAAGCCATAAAACCCGAATATTGGGAAAACCCGAGCCAAGTTTTGAGAAAAGTTGGCTCTGATTTTGCGAGTTTTAAGAGTAAACAAATTACACTAACCTAATTTCGATTTTTGGCTCATGTTAAGCTATCATAGTCTTTACAAAGCCTATACCCCTTTGAAAGGACATTAGCCTAACCTAACAACCTTACCTAACCTATCCTAGTATTATGGGTGGGGGCTGCTGCCCCCACACCCCCGCTATTTGCATCTTTGACAGATTGTTTGTGTATTTGTCTGTGAAAAGGGGGTAATTGTTTAGTGTATGGCCTGCTAAAGAAAATGGATTTTTGAGCACAGACTAAACCAAATGTTCACTACTGTATTTACATAGCTGGTCATTAACCTAACCTAACCTAACCTAACCTAACCTAACCTAACCTAAGGTAACCTGGGCATCCTGGGGACTGCTGCCCCAAGACCCCCGCTGGTCTTGGGATGAAAAGTGATAAAAAACACATATCTCTTACCTCATTATTCAAAGTTTTGTATTTGGTTTAATATACACTTCCCAGGTCATTTGAACAGTTCTATTGCTTCTATGTATCATATAATACACCATAGAATACGTTTTTAATAACTACAAAAAAAAGAGGACTTCGATTAAACAATTACGGAAATACCTTAAAACACGAGCAAAAGTTTTGCTTACATAATTTTGTTTTCTCCGTTTGTAAACCCGCGAAAATATGAAAGCGTAATTGCATACCTTATTGAGATGTGGAGGGAGTAGGTGGGGAAGAGATGCGTCCACGTTTTCGACGAGGAGTTACGACGAGTAGTGGTTTTATTTCAAAACCAATAATGACCGCATCGCCACTGGTCTGCCGGTTCATAATAGTAACATTCGTTTGAACAGAGTTTGCAGGAAACAGAGGTAGGCAAACAACCATGGTCAGTAAAAACCTTAAGGGCTGCACTATTGTTCCTTGTAGTGTCAATAATCACTGAATGTGGGAGGGGTGAACAACCATTACAAGTGGCGTCCATGACTAAAGTGAAGAGAGACTTAAATGAAGGTGTGTATCTGTGATTGGTTCAGTGCAATGACGTAATCAAGGTCACTAAACTCACCTGATAGGTTGCTGGTTGTATGCGTGACGGAATCTATGAGTTTAATGACGTGGTCAGAAAAAAACCCCAATAAGAATCCCAGAAGTGTCTCGTGACGTATTGCGCAGGAGTTAGGAAATGAAACTCAGTATTTCCAATGAGGAATGGCAGATGGCGTGATAGTATTACAAAAGTTGAAGGATAAAGCTCTCCAGTTCACGAAAAAATGGCGTCGCTGAAAGCCGCGCCGTCTATAAGAGAGTATTGACAACCGTTTTACGGTAGGTAGACATGTTGTTACCGGTTTTTTTAATAGGTTTTGCCGAGGGTTGAAACTAATTTAATATGATGCTTAGAGCATATAGATTCCATATCTGTCTTCAAATATGTCAAAATAATTGGTGACCAATAAATGGAGTTATACTGAAATCATGACCTAGGCTATAACCTCTGTAACTAAAAAACAACTAGGCCTAGAGTGATCAAGCTAATATGTGACCATATGTCGACCATTTGGGAAGAGTCAGTCAAGGAATAGCCTAGATGTGGAAATTTGCAGCCAATTTGCTCTAGCCCTATTTGATATACAGAGGTTCTTACCTGGTATTCTTACCTGGTGGGCTTCCCAGACCCCAGAGCTAAGTGGTAGGTCAGGGTCCACGGAAGCCACACACTGCTGATGCGCCAGCCCAAAGATAATTTATAATTTGTAGAAGAAACAGGGAGTATAGAAATCTATGGACTGGAAAGTGCATCATAAGCAGCTATGTTAACAAACAAGGCACTGTACAGTATAAGTGGTTGAGGAGGCCAGAAGGTGTGACATCGAGAACAAAATCAAGAATATTCATATAAAACTCCTGCAAGATAGTCGGAAAGGGCAGCCTTGAAAGATAATAGGTTGTTGTTGTTGTTGTTGTTCCCTAAGCTGCCTGGCCGAACAGCCCCGAGTCCCTGAGGAAGGCCACGGCCCACGATCGGGCTTTCCCACAGAGCTCTCATTGAGTGTAGGTTGTGTTGTTGGCGTAAGTGGTTGTGTGAAATGCAGTCTTCTATGATGTGTTTAATGGTATGGGGTGCTGTGTTACATCCCGGGCAGGCGTCGACAACGGAGTCATCCAGTCTCTTCTGATAGCTCAGGAGAGCTGGATGGTGTCCGCATCTCAGCCTGGCCAGGTGGACTCTGTCCTCGCGAGGGAGGGAGGATTCGGAAGGATGGATTTCGGGAGGTCGTGCATGCAGCTGCGTGTTGTCTGTGAGTGAGTGGATGGATTGGCGAGAGATATGAGTATGGATGTGCTTCTGGAAGTTGGTTCGGGGTGGGCAGGGAGGGAGAGAGGACAATAATTGTGTGTGATACCGTGTGCTGGGTGTTGTTTTGATATTTCTTGGTGTCTGTGGGTGTGTTGCCATGTAGTTTAGTGGGTGGTCTTGGTTCGTGGAGGCTGCTGCCAGGAATTGAGTGCCTCTCATGTCCAGATGGTCTTTGACTTTGAGGATTTTGGTTTCTTGATGTAGATGATCTGTGGGTGCAGTAGCTGTGCAGCCTGTAATGATCTTAGGGCTTTGTTTTGAATCGTCTGTAAGGTCTTATGATGTGTTTCAGCTAGGTTAGAAGCCCAGGCTGGGCTTGCGTATTCCATTACTGATCTTATGTATTGTTTATATACTGTGGTGGTAGTTTCTTTGTTGTGTCCAAATTTTGTGTGAGCAAGTGACCTGAGGGCGTTAAGTCTGGGTGTCAGTTTCTTTTTAATGTTTGTGGTGTGCTGTTTGAATGTCATATGAGTATCATATGTTACTCCTAGGATTTTGGGTGTGTGTGTATGTGTTAGGGGTGTGTTGTTTATGGTGAGTTGAGGGATGTATTCGTGTTCACCTGTCCAGCTTGTGAGCAGGGTTGCGGTGGATTTGGCTGGGGCTAGATTAAGTCTGTTTGTAGTGCACCAGCCATGTAGTGTGTTGAGATAGGGTTGAAGGAGATCTGTTGCTCTTCTTGGGTCATGGTGTGTGCATGTGAGTGTTATGTCATCTGCATAGGAGGCTAAGTTTATTTGGGGAGTATTGGGTGTAGTTATATCGTGCATGTACAGATTGAAGAGTGCGGGCGATAGGACGGATCCTTGTGGGACTCCGTTTGGAAAGTTTCTGATTTTTGATGACTGACCGGCAAAAGATACGTGTGCACATCTGCCTGCTAGGAAGTTGGCCAGCCACCTTTTTGTGTTGTTGTGCATGTTTGTGTTGTAGATTTTGTTTGTTAGGTTGTGGCGGGGGATGGCATCGAAGGCTTTACTAATGTCGAGTGTGGCTAATAGTGATCTGTGTGGTGGTCTAGCTGAGTTGATGCCGTCAAAAGCTCTTTGTGTAAGGTCTGTGAGAAGAGTGTTTGTGGAGTGCAGTGGTCTAAAGCCATGTTGTGTTGGAGCTAGGGGTAGGTCGGGTGTAATTAGTTGTAATACTAGGCGTTCCATGACTTTGGAGGGGGAGCAAAGGAGTGTGATGGGGCGGTGCGAGGAGGGTAGCGTGGGGTCTTTGTTGGGTTTGGGGAATGTGATGATGATACCATGCTTCCAAATGTCTGGTATTGTGTTGTGTGAATAGCTGTAGTTTGATATGTTAGTGAGTGTTTGTATGCCTTGTGGTCCCAGGTGTCTGAGGTGTATGTTGCTTATGTTGTCTAGGCCACAGGCGGGTGAGTGCTTGAGATTGTTGATGATATGCTTTGTCTGGTGATTGGTGAAGGGTGTATAGTCAGGGTCTGTGGGGAATTGTCTCTTACGTCGGATGACACGTCGGTCGTCTTTGTGAGGTTTTAGGTGGCTGACATGTGAGAAGTGATTGATGAGAGTGTTTGCTTGTTGTTTACATGAAGGAGTAGAGTCTGTTGTTGTGATTGCAGCATGTGATTGTGTTGTGTTGCTGTTGGAAAGTGTGATGCTGTTTAGTGTTTTGTAGAGTTTTTTGGGGTTTGTTTTGTGATCAAGTGTTTGTAGGAAGTTATTCCAATTTAGTTTTTGTTGTTCTTGTATTTTGTTGTTAGTTTGGGTGTTGAGTGCTTGAATTTGTTGTGTGATGTCTTGTGTGTGGGGTGCTGGGGAGTGTTTCAGTGTGTCGCGTTGTCTGATGAGGTTTTGAATTTCTGGTGTGAAGTTGTGGTTGTGTCTTTTTCTGTTACCTCTTGGAATGTGTTTCTTGTCAGCGTTTTGGATAGTTTTATTGAGTATGTGTACAGCATTGTTGATGTTAGTGATGGGTGTACTGTTTAGAGTTGTGAAGTGTTGTTCTGTCTCATTTGTAAATGCTTCCCAGTTAGCTCTTTTATAATTGGTGTATGTGTGTTTGTGGCTAGCTGGGGTGAGTCTGGTTTTGGTGGTGATAATGATCGGGAGGTGGTCAGAGCCTAAGGTTCTGAAAGAGGACTATTATACTAATAGGCATATCGTCAATGATGGAGGGGCCACTAATAAATATCCTTATCCCTTATTCTGTTTCCTCTCCCCCTTTCTTTCTGTGTAAGAGTGATGTGTCCCTTAAATATTTTCTTATTCTGTAATGCTGCTTCTACACCATCTACAGTTGAACCATTTAATTTAAAGGTAAATATATTTTATTTATAATGTTTTATGAATTTAGACTAGTATAATGAGGAAGCACACCTATTAACATGTGTAATTTGTGTATACACTTGTACATGAAATTAAAACTGTTTATATAACAACTCACTTTATTTATCCAATATAATACAAATTGAGGTCAGACTGGAACAAATATGCGTGAGATTTTGGACTGAAGTCCATGGGTGTTTTTGGACCCAAGGCATCCATGGGTGTTTTGCGAGTGATTGTGGGACCTAAGGTTATATAGTCCATGGGTGTTTTGGGAGGGATTTTATACCCAAGGCTATATAGTCCATGGGTGTTTTTAAAGGTGATTTTGGACCCAAGGCGTCCATGGGTGTTTCGGGAGTGATTGTGGACTCCAAGGCATGGGTGTTTTTAAGGTGGTTTTGAGTGTGATTTTGGACCCGAGGCTATACAGTATAGTCCAGGAGTGATTTTGGACCCAAGGCTATATAGTTATTAAACTTTAAAATAAGCCTAAAAAATTGTCAAAATTAAAAAAATCCATATACCGTTGGAATCACAACGACGTGACAAATCCAGATATACCCTTGGAAATTCGAAAATCAAATATCACCTGCCAAGTGCAAAAATTTTCATTGGGGTTTTTTCGACCAAAATATTTTCGATTCTGGGCGAAAATGCAATCTACGACCATGTCTAGAAGCTGCTCGTTGAGATAAATCGAATGGCACCAAGTAAAATTCCCTAGGACTTATAGTTTGGGCTACAGAGGACTTTTAAAGTCCAAAAACTGGTCATTTGGGCCCTTCTTTTAGGCAAAGTCATATACGAAATCCTAAACTAATGGTCCGATTTCAATTATGTTTGCGCCACTCGATTCAGAGTGTCAAAGTGTACTTGTGGTACAAATTTGAACAAAATCCATACATAGATAACTCGTCTATGGAGTTTTTAAACTTTAAAATAGGCCTATTGGGCCTAAAAATGGGTCAAAATAACAAAAAATCCATATACCGTTGGAATCGCAACGACGAGACGAATCCAAATATATGCTAATATTGACAAGTCAAAATTCAACCAAAATCACCGATTTGCCTGGGATTTTGGAAAAAATATTTTCGATTCTGGGTGAATGGCTGGGCGAAAATGCAATCTACGACCATGAATAGAAGCAGCTGGTTGAGAAAAATCGAATGGCACCAGGTAGACTTCACTAGGACTTGGCCAAGTCATCATCATCATCTCCGACGCCTTGCTTCCCCCTGGGAAACCCCCACTAGAGGATGGCCATGACAGAAACGTCTCCAAGCTACTTTGTCAAGACATGCCTCCTTTGCCCGTGCCACAATGCCCCTTCCACTACGTGGAAGTTTTTCTTCAATATATTTTTCCACTTTCTTTTCCCATACCATAGGTGGTCTTCCACTACTAGCGGTTCCACTCACCTGACTCCCATATATCTTTCTTGGCATTCTGTCTTCATCCATTCTCTGAACATGACCATACCACCTCAAAGTACTTCTCTTTATCCACTCAACCACACCACAATCAATGCCCAAAGCCTGCTCTTCCATTCCAAAGGACTCGTACACTTCCCTATTACTTGGCCCATCTAGCCTATTCATACCAGCTGCCATTATGAAAAAGCTCATCTCCACAGCTCTTAGTTTGAAGAGGTCCTCGTCACTTGCCGTCCATGTCTCGCTTCCATACGAGAGTGTTGGGAGCAGCACACTGTTTCTCAGTGACTTTTTGACTTCCTGGCTAACCATTCTTCCTTTGAGAATACTATCAAGTTCTCCAATCACTTTTCTCCCTTGCATTTTTCTCTCTTTTATCTCACTCTCCATTTTACCATATTTGCATAGTACAGCTCCCAAATACTTGAAACTTTCAACCTCTTCTAGTACTTCATTTTTCAATTTTATTTTACAACTTTTCTTGTGTTCTTTCTTGATTCTATATTTGTCCTTAAAATCTATAGTTTCATGCATTCTTCTCTCAAACACCATTACCTTACATTTCCCTACATTGACCTTTAACTTTCTCTTTTCACATACCCTGTCAAAGTCAGTGACCACTCTCTGAAGTTCTTCAGCATTTTCCGCCAACAGGACTGCATCGTCCGCATATAGGCATGTTAAAATCTTCCATGTTCTTCCCTCTGATTCCAGTCTAGCTCCCACACCCATTGATACAGCCCTACATTCCCTAATCACTCCATCCATGTATATATTGAACAACCAAGCTGACATGACACATCCCTGTCTTACACCTACATTGACCTCAAAACTTTCACTTAACTTATCCCCTACCTTCACATTTGCCATTGCATTCCTATAAAAAGATTTTACTGCCATTAGCAACTTTCCTCCCACACCATATACTGTTAACACATCCCACAGGCCCTCCAAGTCTACTTTGTCGTAGGCTTTTTCCAAATCCATGAATGCTGCATAGAGTTTTCTGTTTTTGGCCAGATACTTCTCTACCAACAATCGCATTGAGGCTATCTGGTCAACGCAGCCCCTGACCTTTCTGAAACCTCCCTGTTCCTCTCCTATTGTGAAAGATGCCCTTAAATTCCTCCTTTTCAATACTTATGTTAGATTCGGCCCGTACATTTTCAAACAAATATTAGGAATTCCTATGGGTGGAAATGCTAGCCCTTTAATTGCAGACTTATTCTTGCTTGCTTTAGAATTTAAATATATAAAAGACTTAGTTGACAGTAGCAAGAAAAATAAAATCCCAGAAAAATTAGCACTTGCTAAACTGTTAAGTAATAATAGTAGATATATTGATGATATTCTTGTTTGCAATTTGTTAAATTTTAATCAAGTTGCTAAACTTATTTACCCTAATTCTATTCCCCTCACACAATGTAACGTAAATTATAAAGTTGAAAATTTTCTTGATATAAATATAGAGATTGTTAATGAACAGTGCATACTTAAAGTATATCACAAAGTTGATGATTTTAATTTTAACGTAATAAACTTTCCTTTCCCTAGTAGTAATATCGATAGTAAAATAACTTATAATTGTTTTTATTCCCAATTAATAAGATTTTGTAAAATCTGCACTAAAGTAGATGACTTTTGGGCTAGAGCTAGGTTACTATACAGACTCTTAGTGGACAGAGGTTTTGAGGCAAGTAAATTGTTCCATAAATTTAATCTTTTTAGGGTCAATTATTGTGACTGTATTCTAAAATTTGACATCAATAATTTTAATCAAGCCTTTTTAACTTGAAGTTTCTTGTATAACCTCTGCTTACTTTTTGTCTGTATTTATTGTTTTTTGTCTGTATTTATTGTTTATCTTTTTCTTTTTCTATTATTAATATTAATATTGATGATTTTTTAAATTTATTGTTCTTGTTAAAAGAGTACTCTTTGTTTAAATCTGTTGTTACTTCATATTTTGCAATTATTTGTCTTTATATTATATGTATTCATTGTCGATAGTATCAATTGCTTACTTTTGCGATTTCCTTAGTTTATTTGTGCTATAAATGTAGGTTATTTGTAGGGTAGTTATTGATAGGGGTCACTTGAGGCATGCTATGCTTACAGGTACCTACCCGATAGCACTATCGTTAGTGAGTGCTGTACTGTATTTTATATATTATTTTGTAATAGTATAGATATCTTATCAATATTTGTATTTTGTACTATTGTTAATGTCTTGTCATGTTGCAAATTTGATTTTAAATAATATTTTGACATTTAACATTTAGTTTCTTTATTCATGCAGAGTTTAGTAAAATTTGCCAGAACGTCCCGGACTTCCCAAACTTGACTACTTCCGTTAACGTGACGATAGTGCGTTGTTATATGTGCGATTAGTTTGCTTGGGAAACAGATTAACTTGCTCATGTAGTAATGTACACCCTATGTGGTGGATTGTGTTCTTTTATTTAATAGTTTTCATTTTAGTAAGCGTTGTTTCCACATAGCGATTTTGATAATTTAATTTGACTTTATATTGTCCTTGTCCCAATTTTGGTTTGTTTAGTTTGCAAGTTTTACATTTTAATTTTGTCATCCGTTATCTTCTGTAGCCTCTGTGTTACTACTCTTGCGTGTACCTTTCCAGGTATGCTAAGCAAGCTAATTCCCCTATAATTCTTACACTCTTCTTTACTACCCTTCCCTTTGTACAAGGGTACTATCACTGCTTTCCTCCAGTCCTCTGGTACACTTTCCTTTTCCCATGCTAATTTACATAACCTATGCATTATGTCAACAGCTTCTTCTCCTCCATATCTCAGCATTTCACCTGGGATGTTATCTACTCCAGCAGCTTTGCCCATTTTAAGTCTATTGATTGCTTCTTTTACTTCTTCTTTGCTTATCTGGCTTTCAACTACCCTGTTTATTCTACCTCTCTCCATTCCTATGGATGAGATCTTTGCCTTCCCCCTACTCTTTACAGCTAAGCTACTAAAATGATCTTTCCATACTTTCACCACACCATCACCCTCTACCACTTCCCCATTCATGTCCCTCATCCTACCACCTGAGACACTCTCAGTCTTCTTCCCTCTGGCTTCTTTCACAGCTCTGTAGTATGCTTTCCTGTCATTCAGAAACTGTTCACTAATCTTTCTCCCATATGCCTCATCTGTCTTCCTTTTAGCGTCTTGTATCGCCCTCTTCACTCTGTTTCAAATGTTTATATTCTTCTTTCCTCGCATCTCTAGTTTCTCTAGGTATATTCTTTTGCAGCACTCTTTCTGAACTCTTTCTTCTTTTTCACTATTTCTTCTATCTCTTTACTAAACCATGCGTTACCTTTCTTCTTCCACATTTTAAAGGTTTTCTTCCCACATACTTTCTCAGCTGCTTTAATCATGGAGTCTCTTGTACCTTTCCATACTTCGTCTACAGTATTTCCCAGATCTATCATAACATCCATGTCCTTTATAGTCTCTTTCAGGATGTCCTTGTATTTTGTTGCATTACATTCTTCATTTAATTTTCTCACATTTATTCTCTCTACTGTCAGTTTTCTCTCTTTCCTCTCATATTTCCACTCTTTCCTTATCCTCACTTTTGTCAGCACTGTATAGTGGTCTGATCCCGTCAGCATACCTCTTACAGCTTTTGAATATAAAATTCTTCCTTTTAGTCCGGAAGGCCAAGTCAAATTTGAAATCCTAAATTAATGGTCCAATTTTAATTATGTTGGTGTTTTGGGAGTGATTTTGAACCAAAGGCTATAGGCCATGGGTGTTTTGAAAGTGATTTTGAACCAAATGCTATAGGCCATGGGTGTTTTGGGGGTGATTTTGAACCAAAGGCTATATTTGATTGAAATTGTTATCTATGTTGCCAGCAGGGGGCAAAATCTCCATTTTCCCTAATCGACCTTATTGTTGGATAATGGGTAAATAGCCAACTCAATTCTGACAGTCCTTGGATAATGGGTAAATACTTAACTTCTAATAGTTCTTGATATATCCATGGGTGTTTTGGGAGTGATTTTGAACCATAATCTATGGGTGTTTGGGGGGGGGGGTGATTTTGAACCTAAGGTTATAATAGTCCATGGGTGTTTTGGGGATGATTTTGAACCAAAGGCTATATAGTCCATGTATTTTGTACCATGGTAAAAAAAAAAAAAAAAAAAAAAAAAAACACATCTAAAAATTAATATGCAATATACTGTAGGCCTAAAACATGTCTAAAAATTAATATGCAATATCGGCCTACCCTTGGAATGGCAACAATGTGAAAAATACAAATACACCCCTAAAAATGTGAAAATCTTAAATGTGGGCTACAGTGTCAACATTTTGCCAAATATTTAGCTCAGGTGATTTTGTAAAATACATTTTGATTATGGCAAACTGACAAGGTGCACAACTACTCCTTGGAGTACACCACCATGGAGAGTCCATTGATTAAAATGTAAAACTTGCAAACTAATATAAGGAAGGGCCCATAACTTTGAATATTCAAAGATTTGTAAAACCAGTATGAATTCATGTATGGAATATGCCAACTATTTTCCCAATTACACTACAACCCCCTTGGATTCATTAGAACCATCATAATTGTAACTGGGCATTTTATTGTGCACAATCGTGTATGACCTACGTCTCAAAACACCTGGATAAAGGCTGTTTTTGTTATTTCATATTCTGCCGACTACTTAATGAGCAACGCTTCCACAAGAGGAATTGGGAAACAAAAGAGGATCATTATATGGACTGATGTGCATTTCCGGAACAACCGTTGAAATACCACCAACATTTGTGACGTCATGGTCGTCACATGCACTTTATTGACCAATCGAGTATTGTCTTACAACACTACTCACCTCTGGCTTTTGTACTTCAGCTGGCCTGGGAAATTCTTGAACTGAAGTCTATGATTCTCTAAATATTCACTCTAGTATATATTCCATTTCTAACCATTTCTAGTAATCTCAGATATATGTATGTATGTATGTATGTACTGTATATAGTGAGGCACATACCCCATTGCTGGGGGTGGCCGATTCGAGACAGAGCCCGATCAGAAACCTGTAAAGTTCCAATTCTTAGTGTCCGGTATTTTTTTTTATTTTTTTTATTTAACGTTTGCCACCATTAGTTTGACTATTTAACCCGTCCAGCCCCGGCTAGTTTTGTAATGTTTGTTCACCAGAACCCGGCCGGTTTTCAAAAAATGGTTTTATTCCAGAAACAATAGCGAATGGGTTAGGAATGAAGGAAAAACCACGAAAAACCGCTCAAAAAGCTTAAAGAATGGTCCTACAGAGCCCCCGAAAACGTATTTTACAAGAGTAAAAAATTGAAGGCAATTACCCCAAAAAACCAGGTTATTGCGCGCTCACGCGCACGCACGTGGACTTTGAGAGTTTTCAACCATCGGCACGGTTGCGTGGGATACGTACACAGTTCCCATACAAATCTGAGCCCTCTTGCGTGGCTACAACTGAGGTTACGGTCGGCGCAATTAGGGGCAATTAGGGTGACGCGCCAGGCGCGTCTCTGGGGCTGTGCGTTACATACATCGCCGACGCGCCAGGCGCGTCGCTGGGGCTGTACGGGTTAAAGACCTTTCGTCCAATTTCTATGTCAATTTTAAGACCTTTTGTGACATTTAGGTGTCAATATTTTCCTGGCAAGCGAAAGCGAGCCTGCAATTTGGGAGGAACTAAAGGCCGGGGAATTTTTCTACTGAAAAATCCACAAATTATTCTCGAAGGTGTGTCTTGGGGGTACTGTACAGTATTTCTTTAAGATTGATTGAGTTCTAAAGAGGAAACTAAAAATTACTATTAACCCATAAACGGTGACCGTCCTCAATAGAGGTTTTTCTGGGAAGGTAATACAAGAAAAACAAAAAGTAAGGTACACTCGGATACCATAGTCTCTAGCCCACTCATACGAAATCGGGGACCAGATTTGTTTGTCTTTATGCACTTATAACTATCTGGATTGATTTTTGGATATAACTTTCTTTTCGTTAAATAGTATATATAGTTTTGTAGTTGATTTTCTAGAAAATGATATTGATAACTTGGTTTATAGAGATATACTTCCATAGTTAGAAATAGGTGAAATCCACGAATCTTTATGAGTGGGCTAGAGTGTACATAAAAGAGAGAATAGATGGGGAATGTAGGGATGGAAAGAGTATCATAGCAGGCTGTCAACATGGGACAATTTAGTCAAATAAAGAATGAATGTGTCAAGGAATAAAAAAGAAAATTAACATGAAATAAATTTGAATTTTGGTGGCCATATTATCACTTCTAAAACATAGCATAACTTGAACTTTGTAAAGTTAATAATAATGTCTAAAAGAAAAAAAAAGGAGAAATTAATTGTTTTGGTAATTCATCAATTCCAAAAATATAGCACAAACTGTTAGCATAAATTTAGCTTTGTATATATAAAAATTATTACTAAAACAAGGAACTATTTATTTATTCATAGTTTCTTTATTGACTGATTTTGAAAAGTCTCTCATTTCCCAGCCTGTATTATGGCAAGGGAAAACAGAATGCCTAGAGACGTACCAGCCTTCCCACAAGATGATGTTGGAGATGATGATTAGAATTACAGTAAGTCTTGCCTGTTGTAAGTCCTGCGTTGATGCACACCACACCGGTGACCTCCCTGGAATCCAAGAAAAAAAAATTCCACAATTAGAAACAAAATTATTATTTTTACAGACAAAGTAACTGCTTTAATCATTTCAGTATGGATGAGGTCTTTTTGTATCATTCTGGTTACTGTACATACATACATACATACTGTACTGTATAAACAAGTTTAAAGACCGTTACATCCACAGAGAGCGTGGTTTTAGTCTCTTTACTATAGTACAGTACTGTACTTTATTAAAGACTTGCCACAACACAGCCCCATCATATCATCACAGTGGCCGATGTTGGTATAGCGCAAACTCTTGCCACTACTCACCACGAGAAGACTCCCTTTCCCCTTGAAGGGAAAGGTGTACGCTTCATGCGTTAGAAGCGCAATGACATATGCTTCAGAAATGTGGCCTGTCAAAGCAGATGATACCAACAGAATGGAACGCAATGAGATGAGAATGGGGAGATGGATGTGTGGTGCCAAACTGCAATATATGATATCAAGTGTAGAGCTAAGGAGAAGGTTAGGTATCAAGAGTATCAGTAATGAGATGCGTACTAGCAGGCTTGGATGGTTTGGACATGTTGAGAGGATGGATGAACAAAGCTGGGTGAATAAATGCAAGTCCATGAATGTGGAGGGAGCTGCACAGACTTTGCAGTCTGATCTTAAATCAAAGAACCTGACAAGTGAGGCAGCTCTTAACAGAGCTGCCTGGAACGTCGCCAATAGGGCGTGAGACCAGAACCGCATTTTGTGTGGAGCACTCGGTCTTTAAATTTGTGTATGTACAGTATGTAGTATGTCTCAGCACGACTCAACAAAGTCCCCCTGAAGCACTTGCACCTGGCGAAATCGCACCAGACCAGCCTTAACCGTGCTACAATAAGGTAGTAACAAGAAATCACCGTAACTGCTACAGAGGCTGACTGCACCACCAAAGTAGCGGGCGGTGGGGTCGATACATTCCTACGCCAGAGAGAAAGGCCGACTTGTGCCAGTGGGCTGAAAGAGTAAGACACTAAGGAACCATGGGGCACACCATTATGGCCCCACTGACTTCACCACTCTTAAGAAAAAAGATAGAAGGGTGTCCAGCAATTAAAAGGCTACAACTATCAATCAACCCCTTTACCTGTAGGGCATCGTGGTAACGTGTCTGCCTTGTAACCTAAGGGTCCCGGGTTCAATTCCCGTCCTGGGTGCAGATTTTCGGGAGGCTATTTCAGCATCTAATGTTTAGGTGTGTTAGTAAAATTGTCAAGATGATTGAAAGTAAGATCGGAGCTCCATAACCCTCCTTACAGGCAAGGTGTAAAAAAACAAATCCTACAGGGCAAGTAAGTGGGCAGGAGAGACCAGGGAGTGTTGTGAGACTTGTGACAAAAAATGTGATTGTATGTATGAAGTGGCCAGTTCTCCAATGAGTTGCCAACTGGGCCGTTCATGTGCGTGTAACACGCTCAGTAGGCTGACTCACCCCTCCCTACCCGTCTCTTTGACAGACTCGCAGTCATTTGGGCTCAGGCTTGTTCCTCTCTGGTCGTTCGGAGATTTCGCTACCCCGACGTTGAAGTAATGTAAAGTCAGTGAAAATAGGTTAGCCTAAACTGAACAAGATGCAGAAATACACTTACACTACCAGGCTAAATGAGGTACCTTTATTATTCATGTGGTAACGTGTCTGCCTCGTAATCCAAGGGTCCCGAGTACACTACAGGTTGAAAGTAAGATCGAAACTCCATAACCCTCCTTATGGGCAAAGTGTAAAAACCAAATCCTACACACCAATCACAGAACCTTCATAGACTGTATAAAATGGTGTAATCATAAATAAATAATCCACACTAAAGGGGTTAACTACAGTACAGTCACTCACAAAAAATTAAGGACCACTTAATATTTTTCAGTATGCATATACAAATACTGAGATTGAACTGCTGTTAATTCTAACCCACTAAACTACATGGCAACACACCCACAGACACCAAGAAATATCAAAACAACACCCAGCACACGGTATCACACACAATTATTGTCCTCTCTCCCTCCCTGCCCACCCCGAACCAACTTCCAGAAGACTCATATCTCTCGCCAATCCATCCACTCACTCACAGACAACACGCAGCTGCATGCACGACCTCCCGAAATCCATCCTTCCGAATCCTCCCTCCCTCGCGAGGAAAGAGTCCACCTGGCCAGGCTGAGATGCGGACACCATCCAGCTCTCCTGAGCTATCAGAAGAGACTGGATGACTCCGTCGTCGACGCCTGCCCGGGATGTAACACAGCACCCCATACCATTAAACACATCATAGAAGACTGCATTTCACACAACCACTTACGCCAACAACACAACCTACACTCAACGAGAGCTCTGTGGGAAAGCCCGATCGTGGCCACGGCCTTCCCCAGGGACTCGGGGCTGTTCGGCCAGGCAGCTTAGGGAACAACAACAACCATGAGAAGACTCCCAGCCCCCTTCAAGGAAAAGGTATACACTGTCATGAACTTCCCAAGTTGACTAATTCCTTGAATATGACGAGAGTACGTAAATATATGTGGAACTGGTTTGCTTGGGAAACAAATTCACTTGCTCATAATTATAGTGATGTACATTCTATGTGGGGGCTAAGTGTTAATTTCATAATATTTTGCAAAATTTTCAATGCGTTATTTCCACATTGTGATTTTGACAAGTTCTTTTGTCTTTATATTGTGCGTTCCAGTTTTAGTTCGTTTGTTTTGCAAGTTTTAAATATTAATTTCTTGTAGATTTCGAGCAGATCATTTGCTAATCTAAACTCCTCACCTGATTAACTTCATGCTTACCTAAACACTTCAAATGTATTCTCTTCCCTTCAAGATTGACCATGCAAGGATTACATTTATAATTGGTATGTATTTATATACTCAGGCACATACCCCACAGCTGAGGGGTGGCCGAGTCGAGACAGAGCCTGAATAGGGGGAGAAAAAAAAAAAAAAAAAAAAAAAAAAATGCACATATCTAGGTTGCCCAGAAGACCCAGGTCTATTTTTGGGGTTCCCAGCTAAAACACCCAAGTCCCAGACCTCCCGGAGAGGATCGGTCTCAGCAGGCAGACACGCAGCAGAGCTTTACCACCACAATGCCCGACCACCTTACTTCCAGGCATGGCCCTTTACAAGATAGACCAGCTCCCCGGGCCAGGCGCCAGACGTACTATTATCTAGTCACTCTACATACACTCCTCTCCATCACATCCAGCTTTCTTCTCTCTTGTGCCTTCAGCGCCCATGTCTCAGCCCCATACATCACTGTTGGTACAATTATCCCTTGATACATTGCACTTTTAGCTTTCATTCCGAGATTTCTCACCTTCCACACACTTCCCATTGCTCCGAAAACTTTCCTTCTTTCACATTATCACATACTCTCTGTCTTATCTCTTTTATGATTGGGATTGTATTAATAATCTAATTAATTAATTAATTAATTTAACTCCCAACACCAAACACTTCCCAATGAAATTAATGAAAGCATGTATTTACCTAATTGTAGTTTACAGGAGTTGAGCTAAGCTCGTGTTGTCCCGTCTCTCAGTCTACTTTTTATCCAATTTTTTCTTGAAAATATGGATGTTCCTTGCCCCTACCACCTCCTCCTCCAGCCCATTCCATTTGTCAATACATCTATAGGGGAAGCTAAACTTCCTGATATCGTTCTTGCAGGTAGGTCTTTTTACTTTGTAGCTGTGGCCTCTAGTTATTCCTGTATCCATAATTAATATATCCTCCCTATCCAGCCTCTCCAGCCCCCGGGCACATTTGTACATCATTATCATGTCTCCCCTCTCTCTCCTCTCTTTTAGACTCGGTAGATTTAATTTGTCTAGCCTCCCTTCATATGGCAGTTCTCTGAGACTTGGAACCAATCTAGTGACTGCTCTCTGGATTCTTTCTAACTTGTGAATATGCTTCTTTAGATGCGGGGACCACACCACTGCTGCATACTCCAATCTTGGTCTAATCATACTCTTCATAATTTTCGCTACCATGGTCTCATCCAAGTAGTTCAGAGCAACTTTCATATTCCCGGCCATTGCATACATTCCGCTAAAGAGCTTGTTAATATGTTTCTCTGGCGACAAATTATCTTGTATAATCAACCCTAAATCTTTTTCTTTTTCGGCCTTGCTAATTATATTATCTCCCATCCTGTACTCCCAATTTGGTCTATTCACACTTCTTCCCATATTTAACACATGGCATTTACTTATATTAAATTTCATTTTCCACTTGGTGCTCCATTCGTATATTTTATCTAAATCCCCTTGCAGCTCCTCACAACTACTTTTATTTGTTATTTGTCTCATAATTTTTACGTCATCTGCAAACATTGACATGTAAGAGTTTATGCCTATCGGCAGGTCATTCACGTACATAAGGAACATGAGAGGTGCCAACACAGATCCCTGCGGCACACCACTCTCAACTTTCCGCCACGATGAGTAAGTTCCTCTAATGTTGGTCCTCATTTCCCTATCCGTTAAATAACTCTCCATCCATTTCAGCAAACTCCCCCTGACACATCCTAGCATCTCAAGCTTAGATAACAATCTCTTATGTGGTACCTTATCGAATGCTTTGGAAAGGTCTAAGTAGACGCAGTCCACCCATCCGCCTTTTTCTTGGAGTACATCTATCACCCTACTGTAATAACATAGCAAACTGGTAACACAAGATGTCCCTTCTCTGAATCCAAATTGCTTTGGGGTTATTATCTTCTTTCTCTCCAACATTTTCATCCATCTCTTCCTAATTAGCTTTTCACAAATCTTGCATACAATACTAGTAAGTGAAACTGGTCTATAGTTTAGAGGGTCCTCAGGGTTTCCATTCTTGTATATCGGAATGATATTAGCTCTTTTCCATTCAACAGGAACCAGTCCTTTATCTAAGGAAGCTTGAATTATGTCCCTCACTGGCTCTACTAATTGTTCTGCACACTCCTTTAAAACCCAGGCAGACACTTCATCTGGTCCCATAGCTTTCCTTACTTCAAGTCCTCTCATCGCAGATAACAGCTCATCTCTAGTTATTTCAATCTTACTAAGACCACTCTCCAGTACTCCCGCCTGTGGTTCGTCAAAACCTTCCTCTCTAGTAAAAACTGACCCCAATTTGTTATTCATTACCTCACACATGTCCGATACATTTTCATACGTCCTAGCATCAACTCTTAATTTAGTAATTTGTTTCTTTACCTTCAACTTACTGTTTATATATTTATAAAATAATCTAGGGTCACTTTCACATTTATTTACTATGTTCTTCTCATAGTTCATTTTAACTTGCCTAATTATGTTAACATATCTATTCCTCTCCTGTTTATATTTATTCCGATTACTCTCAGTGTTCCTTCTTCTTAATCTAGCCCAAGCTGCATCACGCCTACCTAAAGCTCTTTTGCATTTCAAATTAAACCAATCTTTCTGCTTAGTAAAATTTCCAGTTTTATATCTTGGGACAAACATATTGGTTCCCACTCTATAAATTTCGAGGAATCTACTATATTTACCTTGTACGTCCCGTTCCTTCAAAATAAGATCCCAATCTACTCCCTCTAAATATCTTTTCAAGGATACATAATCAGCTTTACTATAATTTAATCTGTCATTTATGTAGCTATTGTCTAATCTATTGGCATTACTCGAGGTCAACTTCCATTTTAGTAATAGGTGATCACTTTTACCTACAGGACATAGATAGTTTATATCACTAATTTCGTGAGGATCTTTTGTAAAAATCAGATCGAGTTTAGAAGGTTCGTTATTACCCCTCATTCTTGTATTTTCCTTCACATGTTGTGCAAGTACATTTTCCGTAACCAACTCCACTAGCCGACTTCCCCAAGATCTCTGATTTGGCCCTGCATCTCCCGATTCCCAATCAACCTCACTACAGTTGAAATCTCCTACCAAGATCAATCGATTCTTCCTTAAAAGCAATCTTCTCAACGACTGAATCATATCCTCTACCATCTCCTCAAACTCCAACTCCCTCCATGCTCTGGTCTTTGGTGGCATGTAAGCTACTGCTATGTCTAGCTTTTTTCCTTCTATATCATTGAGTTCAACTGCCATTATTTCTGCCTTGTCATTATTTAACTCCACGTGCTTTGCTGTCATAGGGTTCTTAACTAATACTGCCACTCCACCTCCCCTTTTACCCTTTCTATCATTTCTCCATATATTATATCCTTCACTAAACACTATGTTGCTGTCAAAGTCCTGGTTCAGCTTTGTCTCTGTCAAACAGACTATCTGTGGTTGATCTTTTCTTAATATATTATCTAACTCTACCTTTTTACTATTTATTCCATCTATATTAGTGTAGTAGCAC
>JBAKBP010023398.1:0-36999 GCA_037953745.1 Lithodes maja
GGATAGACAGACGAATGAGGAAGTACGAGAGTGGTGTGGTGTGTATGTAGATGTGCTGGAAAGTGTGAAAAGGAACACCTTGAGATGGTTCGGCCATGTGGAACCTATCGGAAGTGAGATAATGATTAAGAGAGTGTACGAGAGTGAGGTGGAAGGACGAAGAGGGAGATGTACACCAAGACAGAGGTGGAAAGATGGAGTTAGGAAGTATATGTGTGAAAGCGGTACTGGATAGGAGGAGGGGCGTCAACTGACTGAGGACAGAGGTGTATGGGGGCGATTCATTCGTGGCAACCCATTCGGGGATCACGGTGTCCGGCAATAGATAGATAAATAGATCCTCAGTCGCACTTATGTTCACATGTGTTCAGTACCGGTATATAACATTATAATTTAGTAAACACACTCACACACACACACACATACATCACCTCTCTCTCTCACACACACACACACATACACATATTTTGTATTTTGCACTAGCATAATTAGTGTATTCATTTCTTGTTTTAATGTAAAGTATATTATACTCACCCATTGTAAACTGAGCTTACCATTTTCATATCTGTACATCTCATGTCCATCCACTAATTGTAAAATGTGTATTTTCAGCTCATGAGGCTGCCATTCTTTAATACACCGTTTATTATTATTATTTTATTATTATACACACACACACACGCACGCACATAGAACGATAACAACACAATATACACATCTCCCACACCCATCTGTTTACTTATCTATTTATCTCTCAATCTAACATTCTATTAAGCTGCACATATTATGGATATGACAAATGAACTACGTCAAAAACATAATTTCTCTTTGACGTTAATGGAGCCATTAATGTCGGTGCAGATAGGAGGCACATCATGGCACTTTATGGTACTTTGTGTTTTGCGAAATGATTCATAGAGGAGTGCTTCCATTTGCCTTGTGTAGCTTGTAATAGTTGTATTTAATTTGTTCTGTTCATATTCCCTGACACTGAATTAATGTTTGTTTGGTAATCTATACTTGACATGAATTATAACAAGTTTAATAAAACAATATTTTAAGAGTTTATTTTATATAGTTGCTTATGCAAACAGATTATAATAAGATACACGACATATCTATCTATCTATCGACTCATCTATATCCATCTAAGCCATCCACATCTCTCCCTTCCCCCAATGCATACACACACATACACAATGCTACAATTATGGGTATACATAATTCATAAATATATATCTATTTACCTACATGCAACATACACATGCATACATGCACACACCGTACAGAGAGAGAGATAAATTTACATAAATGTACATATATACTGTACACTGACCACACAGAGCTTACGATCCCAGCGAGGTGTTCAGGACTTAATTCTAGTAGAGAAAGCTAAGGAATTAATTCTAGTAGATAATGCTAAGCCGAGAGTAAGGGACAGTGGAAAGAAAGGATAGCAAAGAAGAATGCTCTCTCCCCACCCTCCGGTCCCTCCGGCAATTTCCGTACATGAAGGCAGTTGGAAGTTGGACCTTGCACATCTTGGAAACCGGCTGAAGGAATTTATAGAAAGTTAGAAATGGAAAGGAAATTGCATGCAAACCTTCACCATTCACCGGAGGATAACAGGTTTTTCACAATAGACAATACGTAGACCGGAGGTCTTTTGAGAAAACAGGGTGTATAGATTTTAGTTTTTCCTCAGTTAGCTCTCTTCAACTGGAAGCAGTGTTCGTTATTACCACATCGTTATATCATTGGTTATTACCTACTCCATCCCTATTTCTCTATGGTATGAGTTTAGACTTGTTTTAAATGCATCTGAGACACTACCTATTACTTTATTTGGGAACTTATTCCACTCACTAATTATACTGTGAGTGAAAAAATGTTTTGGTGTTTCCAGGTTTGCTTCTTACTTATTAATTTCAACTCTTTTCTTCTTGTACAACTCTCTTTGGCTATCTTTAATAGTTTATCGCTGTCAATATTACTCAATCCTTAAATAATCTTAAACCACTCAATCAGTTGTCCTCTTATCCTCCGTTTCTTAAGTAAACACAGGTAGAGTTCTCTTAGTCTCTCATTATATGGTTTATTTCTTAGAGAAGGGATGAATTTAGTTGCTCTTCTCTGCACAGATTCCAGCTTTACAATGTCCTTTATGAGGTAGGGAGACCAGAACTGCACAGCGTACGCTAGATGCGGTCTCACTATACTTTTATATAATGTCATAACTATGTCTCTGCTGTGATAATGACAATTTCTTCTGATGAAGCCTAATGCTCTGTTTGCTTTATTAGATGCTGCCGTGCATTGGCTTGAAATTTTTATGTTTTCATTAATAAGCACTCCTAGGTTTTTTTACCTGTGTTACTCTATTAACTTTCTCCCCGTTCATGTAATATACATATGTATTGTTTTTAGAGCCTATTTGCAATATCTGGCATTTGTTTACATTAAAGGACATTATTTCTCTGACCATTCTGTGATTTGATTTAGATCTGTTTGTAGATTGATTCTATCGCTTTCCGAAATTATTGCATGTCCTATCTTGGTGTTATCCGCGAATTTAGAAACTATATTATTGATACCATTGTCACTGTCATTGATGTATATTGTGAACAAAATCGTCCCAACACTGAGCCATGAAGGATTCCACTAGTGACTCCAATCCATGATGATTTGACACCATAAATAACTACTCTCTGCTTTCTTTCACTTAGCCAGATTTTAATCCATTCGTAGGTTTTGCCCTGTATTCCTCAGCCCTGGACTTTCTGTAGCAATGTTAAATGTGGGACCTTGCCGAAGGCTTTGGGATAGTCCAAGTACACTATGTCAAGACTTTTGGTGAAGTCATTTATATTGAAACGTTTATCATGACATTCTATTAAGTTCATTAGGCATGATCTTTTTGTCATGATTCCGTGTTGTTTTCGGTGAAAAATACTATTTTATCCCTATTGATTGATTCCAATATTTTTCCAATTTTTTTCTATGTGATTGAGGGAGGCAAAAGGCATAACTGCCTATAGCGAGTACCTCCCCCATAGTTGAAAGAGTGACAGGGCCAAAATCAAGGGACGTTCGAGCCAAAATGCCTGGACACACGGAGTTTGAAGCAATTTAAATCATAGGAAGAGGGAAAGACTGATTCTGGGAGAGAGTTCCAGAGCTCAGATGTTGAGTAGAAGAAAGTTTGAGAGTAACGTTTCACTCTTGGGTTGGAGAGTTGCACAGAGTAGGGGTGGGATTGAGTTGCAAGACGGGTACCACGTGCCCTACGTAAAGGAGGTGGTATGCACTGGGATAGCTCTGAGGAACACTGATTATTATAGTAGCGATAGAATAGCGAGAGAGATGCAACATTGCGGCGGAGAGAGAGAGATTGCAGAGAGTTGGTGAGTGGACGGGAGTTAATGATACGAAAGGCCTTCCTTTCAACTTTGTCTAGGAGAGCGGTGTGAGAGGAACCTCCCCACACATGTGAACAATACTCAATGCAAGGGCGCACTATTCCCCTGTACAGAGCAAGAAGCTGTGCAGGGGAAAAGAACCCCCTAAGGCGGTTGAGCACACCCAGCTTCTGGGAGGCTGCCTTAGCAAGACTGGTAATATGGTCCTTCCAAATGAGAGCAGAAGAAAAAGAGACGCCAAGAATATTGAGAGAAGATGAAGGGTTGATTTGTGTATTGTTGAAGAATAAGGGATAGTCCGCTGGGAGATCCTGACGGGTAGATAGATGGAGAAATTGGGTTTTGGAAGCATTAAAGTTAACAAGGTTTTCTCTGCCCCAATTGGAAATAGTATTTAGATCAGAATTTAAGAGTTCTATGGCTTCATTACGTTTGTCTGTCGTTGAGGGATTGCTGGCTGGTGCGTTCTGAAAAACTAATGGAGTAGTGTAATTAAGTAGTGTAAGTAGTGTAGTTCGGAAGTTAAGCTAATGGGCCTGTATTTAATAGGTAGTTTTTTGTCACCCTTTTTAAATATTGGTGTTATATTCGCTGTCTTCCAGTCGGTCAGTAATTATCCATGTTGGAGTGACATATACAATATTATGGGCAGTGCTTCAGCGACTTCGTTTTTTACCAATCTTGGAATTTTAGGGACGAACAGGATTGAGGCCGGCGGATTTGTTTACTTTCAGGGAATCAATCATTCTCATGACATCTGATTTAGTAATTTTGAAGTCTCTAAGCACAACGGCCATCCGATCCTCCCAGCCGGCGGCGCTTGTGGCACTTTGGCGCTGCCGATTGGGAGGCTCTCCGGCAGTACTTCTTTGATTTCCCATGGAATGACTTCTGCTTCCGTGGCCGAGTACCCTCGGAGAGTGCTGAACACATTACCGAGGTAATCCTCTCGGGCATGGAAGCGTACATTCCCTTTTCTTTCTCTCAGTCTAATGCAAAAAAATCTTGGTTTACTCACGCTTGTTCTACTGCTGTCCACAACAACGAGGAAGCATTCAAACGGTACCGACGCCTTAAAACTCAGGAATCTCATTCTTCCTATGTTTCTGCCCGGAATCAACCCAAATCTGTTCTTCGACTTGCAAAGCACACTTTCATCAATAATAAATGCACTGAACTATCCAACTCTAGCTCTTCCTAAGCTTTCTGGCATCTAGCCAAAAACTTCTCCAACAACTTTTCTTCCTCGTCTTTCCCTCCCCTTTTCCACTCTGATGGCACAACCATCACTTCTTCCTCTGACAAAGCTGAACTCTTTGCTCAAACTTTTGCCAGAAACTCTACCTTGGATGATTCCGGTGCTATTCCTCCCTCTCCACCCCCCTCTCTCCTACTTATGCCTAATATCCTAATCTCTTCTAAAGATGTACTTTCTACCCTCTCTTGGCTTAAGACAAAGAAGGCATACTCATCCGGACGGTGTTCCTCCTGTTGTACTTAAAAACTGTGCTTCCATGCTGACCCCCTGCCTAGGCAAACTCTTTTGTCTCTGTGTCTCCTCTAACGTCTTTCCTTCTTGCTGGAAGTTTGCTCTCATTCAACCTGTCCCAAAAGAGGGTGACCGCTCTCAACCCTCCAACTATCATCCAAGTGCTTTCATCTCTTGTATCTCTAAAGTTTTTTAAACTATTCTTGCTTCCAAATTTCTTAAGCATCTCTCTTCTCATAATCTGTTCTCAGAACGCCAGTATGGCTTCCTAAGGTTCGCTCTACTGGTGATCTTCTTTTGTACCTTACTAACTCTTGGTCATCCAACTTTCGGGACTTCGGTGAGACTTTTTCTGTTGCACTAGACATATCGAAGGCCTTCGATGGAGTCTGGCACAAATCTTTAATTTCCCAACTGCCCTCCTTCGGTTTCTGTCCCTCCATCTGTGCCTTTGTCTCTAATTTCCTTTCCAGCCGTTCCATAGCTGCGGTTGTGGATGGCCATCGCTCAATTCCTCATCCTATCAACTCCGGTGTTCCCCAGGGTTCTGTCCTATCTCCTATTCTCTTTCTAATTTTCATAAAGGATCTTCTCAACTGTACATCCAGTCCCATCCATTCATATGCAGACGACTCTACTTTACACCACTCAATTAGTTTTCCAGAACGCCCCAGCCAGCAGTCCCTCAAAAATAAACGTAATGAAGCCATAAAATGCTTATCTTCTGATCTACATACTATTTCCAATTGGGGTAGAGAAAGCCTTGTTACATTTAATGCTTCCAAATCTCAATTTATCCATTTTACTACCCATCAGGAACTTCCAGAGGACTATCCCTTATTCTTCAACAATACAAAAATCAACCCTTCATCTTCCCTCAATGTTCTCGGTGTCTCTTTTTCTTCTGCTCTCACTTGTAAACACCATATTACCAGTCTCGCTAAGACAGCCTCCCAGAAGCTGGGTGTGCTCAACTGCCTCAGTGGGTTCTTTACCCCTGCACAGCTACTTGCTCTGTACAGGGGCACAGTGAGTCCTTGTATTGAGTATTGTTCACATGTGTTTGGAGGACCCTCTCACACCGCACTCCTAGATAAAGTAGAAAGGAAAGCCTTTTGTATCATTAACTCCCGTCCACTTACCAATTCTCTGCAATATCTCTCTCTTCGCCGCAATGTTGCATCTCTCTCACTATTCTATCGCTACTATAATAAAATCAGTGTTCCTCGGAGCTACTATAATAAAATCAGTGTTCCTCGGAGCTACTATAATAAAATCAGTGTTCCTCGGAGCTACTATAATAAAATCAGTGTTCCTCGGAGCTACTATAATAAAATCAGTGTTCCTCGGAGCTACTATAATAAAATCAGTGTTCCTCGGAGCTACTATAATAAAATCAGTGTTCCTCGGAGCTACTATAATAAAATCAGTGTTCCTCGGAGCTACTATAATAAAATCAGTGTTCCTCGGAGCTTCTATAATAAAATCAGTGTTCCTCGGAGCTACTATAATAAAATCAGTGTTCCTCGGAGCTACTATAATAAAATCAGTGTTCCTCGGAGCTACTATAATAAAATCAGTGTTCCTCGGAGCTACTATAATAAAATCAGTGTTCCTCGGAGCTACTATAATAAAATCAGTGTTCCTCGGAGCTACTATAATAAAATCAGTGTTCCTCGGAGCTACTATAATAAAAATCAGTGTTCCTCGGAGCTTTCCCAGTGTATACCACCTCCTCTACGTAGGGTATGTAGTACCCGCCTTGCAACACAATCCCACCCCTACTCTGTGAAACTCTCCAACCCAGGAGTGAAACGCTATTCTCAGACTTTCTTCTCTTCAACAGCTGAGCTCTGGAACTCTCTCCCAGAATCAGTAATTCCCTCTTCCTATGACTTAAATTGCTTCAAACTCTGTGTGTCCAGGCATTATAGCTCAAACGTCCCTTGATTTCGGCCTTGTCACTCTTTGAAAGCTGGGGGAGGCTCTCGCTGCAGGCAGTTATGCCTTTTGTCTCCCTCATTCACATAGAAAACAAATAAATAAAACTTTGCATGTTTGATTGTTACCGTGGAACACGCCCAGGCTGCTAGCAGCGTTAAAAACAGATCTGAAATGCTCGTTAAGAGTAGATGCTATATCTCTGCCATCAGATTCAAGGTCATCTTGTTTATTAAGTATCGGCCCAATACCGCTATTAATTTGTTTGTTACTGTTTATATACCTATAGATTTTTGTTTTATTAATTTTACTACCCTTAGATATGTTGATTTCGTAATTTCTCTTTGCCAATTATGTTAGCGATTTAACTTTTCTTCTGGCAGCCGAGTACTAGTAGTTCATGGTATTATCTGCAACCCTCTTTAGCTTGTGTAAACGCCTTATTTCTCTAATTGCCCTACTGATATCATAATTATACCATAGGGGTTTGTTAACATTTTTGTTGTGACGTTAACGCAAGGGTACATGTTTATTCTGGGCACTTATGAATATGTCCTTGAATCTTATCCACATTTCGTCAGTGCTGTTAAGACTAAGACCTTTAACTTGCATATGAATGTTTTTAAGTTCATTTTTGAAGCCGTAATATCTGCCTTGTTATAGTTGAGTATAAGTGTCTCGCTAATAATGCCGGAGTGTGCCATGTTCAATTGTAACCTTATGGTAGTATGATCACAACCGGTTAATATTTCACCAACTTCTAGGTTTGATATTAGATTTTCGTGAGTTATGATGACCAGATCTAGTATATTGTCACCCCTAGTGGGTGTCTGAACTAATTGCTTTAGGAAATTATCGTTAATGAATTCGATCATTCTATCAGATGCAGTGCCTGTTCCATTAATATCATGCCATGTAATATATGGCAGGTTAAAGTCGCCTATGATAAGAGTTTCTTTTGTTGAAAAAGTTTGATTTAATGTATTGTAGTGCGATATATCCTCTTTCTCTTCGTTTGTTATCGTTGGGCACCGATACACCACTACAACGTGTATGTATATACCCTTGTTATTTATTTGTTCACATAAAAGTTCGGATTTGTTAGAGGGAGCTGTGCCTTCTAATGAGCTAATGTTTTCTTTGATGTACAGCCTAACACCACCGCCTCTCTTGGATGATCTGTCCGTGTGGTACAATTTATACAAGTTAATCTGGTATTCGTGTAAGAAATTAATGTTATTTTTATCTAGAAATGTTTCAGTAAGTGCAATTATATCAATTTAATTTTCTTAGTTTAGTAGCATAAGTTTGAGTTCATTTATTTTATTACGTAGACTTTTCGCATTAAAGTACATTATATTGATCTTCTCGTACAACTTAGCAGTTTTTATATTCGTAGTATTTACATTCATGGTGGATTCTGTCAGTAAAGAGACTTTTGGTGGTTGTAGAGACCTTATAAGTGTTTTGATATATTTGACCTGAGTTTGTGACAAGGCGAGGGGATCGGGGTGGCAAAATTGCCTTGGGCTATGCGCACCAGGCTCTGTTGACCTGGTTCACTGAGTTGACCTAGTTCACTTAACTGGGGCTGATGGGGTGACCTTTCTGTGGACATCTGAATGTTTACCTGGGCGGTGGTAGTCCAAGGGTAGGGTATGGGAGAGGAGAGAGGGAAAGTGATGGGTGAGGATAGAGAGAGAGAGGGGTGGAGGGGAGAAGGGAGAGTGGCGATGCATGATGGGTGAAGGTGTGATGATAGGTTCAGCGGAGGGGGGAGGGGGGGAAGGGGGAAGAGGGTTTGTGTAGGTGTGAGGGAGGAGAGGAAGATATGGCTGGGAGGGAATAAGGATTGGGGTTAGGAGCAGCTGTATATACATCGGAGATGGGGGGTTTTCCGTGGAATGTGTATATTTCGCTGTTAACCCTTAACTGGCGGCGCGCAACATATGTCGAGTGAAAGAAATTTGGACTATGTGGCGGCTCACAACATAAGTCGTGTGCCATTTTCAGCACGTAATGTTGCTGAGAGAGAGAGAGATAAGTGGTGGCAGGAGAGTAGCGAGCGTATGACTGCTCCAGACCACCGCAGTGGACCAACTGACATGAATCCCACCCTCCTCCACCCTCTCACACTCGCTACACAGTGAATTATGTAGGGAAAGTACCGAATTACATGATTTTTGCACTCGTGTTGCGCGATTGTTGCAAGAAAACTAGCGGTCGTACAAGGATCGTTGGGGTGTCATTGGAAAGCTCTGGTTATGCCCTTTCAGGGATAGATACTTGTTTTACGCTCTGAGTCTTATTTAGGCATCAAAATGATCACGCAAACAACCCTATTTTGGGTAAAAACACCCCGCTGGGCGGTACATATTAATTACCGCCTAGGCCGCTCGTTAGGTGTTAAGCTTACTAGAATACCACATGGTACCGTAGTGGGGGAGGTGAATTCCATCAGCTTTGAACATCTTGTCATTCCCTTCAAAATCGTGGAGGTAGTTCATGAAGTTCACTTGGTTTAGCTCACACACTACCTGTACTGAACGGTTAATCTCCTTGGCCCTGTTATTTGCGTATTTATTTGATTTTACGCGAGGTGGGGTTCAAGTTATTATGCATTTGTTTGTTTCCATTTTCATTTCTCAGATTAGAATGTTTAATTTGGATACAATTGCATTTGCATGGTTTTCCCCATGTCGTAAGTGTCATTACTACCATACATTCACAATTAGGCAGGTGTCATGATGGATGGGGAACTATTGATGACATTAGTTATGTGGTCTAATTTGGCACCTGGTATGACTTTGACTGATCTCTTTCCCGGCGCCAGAGTCGCCCAAATGGCCCCTTGACCTCTCATAAAGGAGTGACTGATAATTTGGGTTTCGTTCTTGCTTACTACTGCAGTCCTTGTTTTTTGTTTTTGATTTTTTGTTTTTTGTTTTTTGTTTTTTTTGTTTGGGGGGGGGGGGGGGGGGGGCGGTATGGTTAAACCTTTTTTTGGAGTGGATACTGATATTTACTGTTGTTGCATCTACATTGCTGTCGAGCACATCGAATCTGTTGGCCAGGGGGATTTTGTTGTTGTTGTTGGCCAAAGGGATTTTGTTCTTAGTCTTTTTACTTTTGACTACTTGGATAGGTGGTTATGGGTCTGGATGGGGGTTATTCCCGAGGGTATTTATTTGTTCTTCCAGGAGGCAATTATCTTGCTTTACTTCATTTACTTAATTTATATATGCTTCTAGGGTGAGCTCTAGAAGCTGGGTGCTTTGCGTATCTCACTCCCTAGAATGGAACCCTGCGAGCTATGAAGCTCGTTTTGGTGTCATTTTATAGCTATTTTCTTCTAGTTTTGAGGTAAATAAATGTAATTTCATTCAGACATTTGCCTAATCAATCAAGCGTGCCTGAATGAGCCCTAATATGGCGGAAATTAGCGGAAATGTGCCCTTAGCCAAAGTGTTAAGTGACTTTAGTTATACCTTTAGTTGACAGAGATAATAAAGTATGTTAAAAATTATATCAACATGAATAAAATAATCTGTAGGCTTAGGGAAAAGTGTCCTTATAATAATTATAGGAAGGACTTTAAATTCCATTGTAAAAGAATATTTGTACATCAAGCAATCCGTAGAGACCCATGAGAAGTGTCATGTGCCAAAATGTATCTAATATACCCATTGGTGGAAAAATCAGTTACACCTTTCGAAAATTGTGTCATAGCATGGTCAGAGGGAGCTTCACAGCAGTAAACTTTAGATGACTTGCAAACGTTCTAGGTGTCACGCTGAGTACATTGGTTGTTCAATACGATCTTTCAAAATTAGAATATTTGAACATAAGGGTAGAAACTGTAGATCTGGCAGGTTCCTACACAAATAGTTTACTCTGCTATACGTGTTATTATGGAATTTCTTTAAATTGTTATTGAGGATTTGCCTTACTTTTGCCATTTTCGAGTAATGTACTTTAGTTTGCCCACTTGGATAACAGAAACGCCTTCCCAGATTTCCTTCAAGCTAACAAATGCCCATACATACCCCCTTCAAGCTAACAAATGCCCATACATACCCCCTTCAAGCTGAATTTGTATTTGTTCTACAGAAAAGCAGATTTATTCAAAACTATAGGCTTGCTATTACTCGCCCAGATTAAAACGCTCAAAATCTGAATGGGGTGAAGTGTCTTACCATCACGAGATGTGTATGTATTTGTGTATGTATTTATTCGTTATTTTTAGTTTCCTTTCTATACCTCCATCAAGTTTAACACAAATACCTCAAAAACCCTCTTTTCCCCACCTTTCGAGATAAATCTGAGTATTTGTCGGTCATAGTCCGGTTCTTCCTAAATTGCAGGCTCCCTATTGCCTGCGAAGAAAATGTCACCATCTAAATGGCACGAAAGGTGGTCAAATCGCCAAACTAGTGTGGCGAATGTCATCAAATCTCAAAACTAATGGGGCTACATAATTATAAAGGAAAAGGGTATCTAGACCCCCTCCCCCGCCACCCTCTCTATGATTCTCAGCATTGTTATATTGTTTAGGATAGTTGTAGAAATTTTTTGTTTTAGCTTTACTATGTAATCTAAATTGATAGGGTTTTTTATTTGTTTTTATCTTTTGAAGATGGCCTCGAGAAGTGGCCGAAAATTTGAATTAACTCATCATGTTTCGTGGCGTACTATCCATCATTGTTCTAGCTCTCTCTCTCTCTCTCTCTCTCTCTCTCGCTCTCTCTCTCTCTCTCGCGCTCTCTCTCTCGTGCTCTGTGGGTTTATGCATGGTAATTTTAGGTGGTGACTGTGTTTCACTTGTCTGCATACACTTTCCTTTCATGTTGCATATCAAACGATTCGTCTCAAAACGTCCTGTAAGCTTGTTCCATTGTTTTGTCCAGTTAATCATATATAGATAATTATTAGGTGAGAAGCAAATTAACTGTATTTTAGCTATATAACATACAGGATGAAGCAGAGAGTAGGAACAAAGAAAAAAAGAAGGCATAAGCCAGTTAAGTCTGATGTGAGGGTTTCCATGGTAACCGGTGATTTCATCTATATGCATTAATTTGATTTATCGCGAGTTATCAAGGCTGGGATTCTGTTGGCCGATAGATACAAAATTAATGTATTGTCATGTTGGCCTATTTGTGATGTATGGAATCATCATACTGAACTGTGGATCTGTTTTTGTTTAACAGTGTTTTCCTTATGTTTATATAATCTCTGTGTGAGTTAATTTTCCCGTGAACCGTCTTGCAAGCGTCGAAATTAAATCATTGTTAATGTTTTCACGACACCTTTACATCCGAGATCCAGGCTTGCTTGGCCCTCACGGAGTTGGGTAGAGCTCTGTTGTTGCAGGTGCAAGGGTCCTCACTTCTCTCTTCCTCTCCGAGTACGTCTCGTGCGTCATCTTTCTCCCTTATGCCTGATTTACTTTTGATGCTCAAACCCTTGGTCTCACATATAGTAATTTTGTCATATGTGTATGTAGGACACAAAAGGCAAAGCTTCTTGTAACAAGACAGTGTCCCCCACAAAGTTTAAAGTGTGAAAGAGCCAAATTCAAGGTATCTTAGAGTCAAAATGTTTGGCCACACGGAGGTTGAAGCCGCTTATATCGGAGAATGAGGGAAAGACTGGTTGAGGGAGAGAGGTGCAGAGCTTACTTGTTGAGTAGAAGATAGACTGGGAAAGTCAGTTTATTCTCGAGTTATAGAGTTGGACAAAATATGAGTGAGAATGTGTTGCAAGGTGTGTGCCCCCAACTCTCCATAAGGAAGGAGGTATACACTGAGCAAGCTCTGACGAACCTAATAGTGAACCAAGAGTGAGAGAGAAGTAACATTGCGGCATGTAGAGAGATTGTAGGGAGTTAGACAGTAAAGGTGAATTGATTAAACAAAATGTCTTTGACTCCACCCTTTCGAGAAGTGCGGTATGGGTGAAACCTCCCTATACATGCAAACATTACTCGATACAAGGGCGCACTGTACATAGCAAGAAGCGGTGCAGGGGTGAAGAACCCATGAAGACGATTGAGCACACCTAACTTCTCGAAAACTTATTTAGCAAATATGGTGATATGATCTTTCCAAGAAAGGTCAGAAGGAGAGGAAGGACCAAGAATATTTAGAGAAGATGAAGGGTAATTTGTACCTGGTCGAAGAACAAGGGATAGTCATGTGGAAGATTGTGATGGATATATAGGGTTTTGGAAGTAAAGCAAGTTACATGATTCTCTCTGTCCCAATCGGAAATAGTTGATAGATCAGAAGATTGGCATGCAATGTCCTCATCACAAGAGTTAGGGAAGGTGTGGTGGAGTGGTCATGCCACTGGACTGGTAATCCAATGGTCCCGGGTTCGAATCCTGATGTATCAATGGGAAGTATTATTGGGATGGTAGAGTGGTCTTGCCACTGGACTGGTAATCCAATGTACCCGGGTTCGAATCCCAATACGTCAATGGGAAGATATTATTGGGATGAAATCTGTGCTGTACCTAGTTTCAGTGCATTACCACAGCACACCGAAATGCCCCAAAAATACCTTCATTGTTCCCAGATTAAATAGCACTGTATGAATATTCCCATATTTAGGATATGCTAGTGATTTAATTCCTCAATAGGTGGCGTTCTGAGAGTGAGGATCCGAGCCTGGGGAGTGAAACGGTGAAGCGCAGAAGAGGAGCAGCTTCAGAGATGGGATTGCTTCGAGCCGGGTTGCTTCGCATGTCTCACTCCTTAGAGTGGAACAAGACCTCACGGGCCTCACTGTGTTCAGCAGTTGAGTGTGCAGGCTCTCATCCTATGCCAGAGAGGGAGTAGTTGGAATATAGAAAAAAACAAAAAAAATAGCATCAGTACATTACCACAAAGCCTACCAAAATGCCCCCAAAATACCCTCATTGTTCCCTGATTAAATATATCACTGAATTTAATTTTCAAATATTCAAAATATGCTACAGAGGGACAATGCCTATCAAGTTAATTGCTCAATAGGTGGTGTTCTGAGTGAGGGTCCGAGTCTAGGGGGTGAGACAGTGAAGCACATAGCCGAAGCAGCTCCAGAGATGGGGCTGCTTCGATCCGTGCGTGGAAGATCCGGCCCCGTGCATCCTGCGAAGGCAAGATGGCAGGGGCTGGTTGCAGCTTAAAGTCCTTCACATGTCTCACTCCCTAGAATGGTATGCGACCTCACAGGCTTCACCGTTGAATGAAAGGTTGAATGTACAGACTCTCAGCCAATGCTGGAGAGGGAGTAGTTGGAATATATGAGAACAAAAAATAATATATAAAATATGTGTGGAGGGTTTCTGAGGAAAACTAATTGGATACTGTAAGGTAGAGTCATCAGCATATGGTGGACAGGATTAAAGGTACAGTTGAAAAGATCATCAATAAATATTAGAAAGAGAACTGAAGACAGGACAAAATCCTGAGGAACACCGGAGTTGATAAACTGAGAAAGTGAGCGATGGCCGTCCACAATTGCAGCTATGGAATGGGCAGAAAGGAAATTAGAGATAAATGCACAGAGGGAAGGACATAAACCGAAGGAGGATAGTTAAAAAATAGAGATTTGTGCCAGACTCTATAGAAAACCTTCGCTATGTCTATGTCTAGTGCATTAGAAAGGGTCTCGCTGAAGTTCCAAATGAGGATGACCAAGAGTTAGTAAGATAAGAAAGGAGATCACCAGTAGAGCGGCTCTGGAGGAAACCATACTAGCGATCAGAAAGTAGAATATGGGAAGACTAATGCTCAAGAAATTATGAATTCAGAATTTATTAAGAAATTTAGAGATACAAGAAATGGGATCAATTATAAGATAGTTGGAGGGTTGAGAGCGGTCACCCTTCGTTGGAACAGGTTGAATGAGAGCAGACTTCCAGTAAGAAGTGAAAATGTTAGAGAAAAGACAGATATGGAAGAGTTTGTCTGTGGAAGAAATCAGCATGAAAGAAGAGCTTTTAAATACAACAGGAAGAACACCATATGGTCCGTACGCCCTTCTAGTATTAAACCAGATAGAGGAGAAAGTACTTCCTCAGATTAGAAGAAATTAGAATATTAGGGATATGTAAGAGAGAAGGGAGATGAGAGGGATGAATAGCACCAGAATCATCAAAAATTTAGTTTTTGGAAAAATTCTGAGCAAAGAGTTCAGTTTTGTCAAAGGAAGAGGTGACAGTGGTGCCAACAGAGTGGAAAAGTGGGCCAATCGGCGCTCTGCAGACCCCCGTAATCTTGTGTTGATCTCTGACCGTTTTGGTGAGGTCAGTCCTCAAGGTATTAGTGAGTTGGGTCTATAATTAGGCCTTGTAATTGCGGTTGGGTGTGACAGGGATCTGCCTTGTGTGGGCCGATCGGCTTTCTGCAGACTCCCATTTTCTTATGTTCTTATGGAAAGAGGAGGGAAAGACGAGGAAGTCATATTGTTGGAGAGGTTTTTGACTAGATCCCAGAAAGCTTGGGAAGAGCTCGAGTTGGAAATTTCAAAGCATTATTTATTGAGGAAAAAGGTTTTGGCGTGATGAAGAACAGATTTGGCTTGATTCTGGGAAGAAACATAGAAATTCCAAGATTCTTGAGTGTGTAGGTGACGGTACCGTTTGAGTGCTATTTCAGCAGTAGAACAACCGTGACAAAAACAAGATCTATTTGAATTACAGTGATAGAAAGAAAATTGAATGTATGCCTCCATGCCTGAGATGATTTTTTCTTTTCTATGTGAATGAGGTAGACAAAAAGCAGAACTGCCTGTGACGAGTGTCTCCCCCAGAGTTGAACGAGTGACAGGGCCAAAATCAAGGAACGTTCGAGGAAAAATGTCTGGACACACAGAGTTTGAAACAATTCAAGTCATAGGATGAGGGAAAGATGGATTCAGGGAGAAAGTTCCAGAGCTCAGCTGTTGAATAGAAGCTCTGAGGAACACTAATTATTGTAGTAGTGATAGAATAGCGAGAGAGATGCAACACTGCGGCAAAGAGAGAGAGAGATTGCAGAGAGTCGGTGAGTGGATGGGAGTTAATGATACAAAAGGCTTTCCTTTCTACTTTGTCTAGAAGTGCTGTGTGAGAGGATCTTCCCCACACATGTGAACAGTACTCAACACAAGGACGCACAGTGCCCCTGTACACAGCAAGCAGCTGAGCAGGAGTAAAGAACCCTTTGAGGCGTTGATATGGTCCTTCCACGAGAGACCAAAAGAAAAAGAGACCCTGAGAATATTTAGAGAAGATGAAGGGTTGATTTTTGTATAGTTGAAGTATAAGGGATAGTCCTCTGGGAGTTCACGGCGGGTAGATAGGTGGAAAAATTGGGTTTTGGAAGCATTATAATTAACAAGGTTTTCTCTGCCTCAATTGGAAATGGTAGCTACTGTAGATCAGAAGATAAGTTTTGTATCACTTCATTAAGTTTTTTTTTTTTGAGGGATTGCTTGCTGGAGTGTTCTAGAAAAGTAGTTGCGTAGTATAAGGTAGAGTCGTCTGCATATGAATGGATAGGACTGGAGGTACAGTTGAGAAGATCATTTATGAAAATTAGAAAGCTAATAGGAGGTAGGACAGAGCCCTGAGGAAAACTGGAGTTGATAGGCTGAGGAAGTGAACAATAGCCATCCACAACTGCAGCTATGGAACGGCCGGAAAATATATTGAAGACACAGGAACAGATGGAGGGATAAAAACCGAAGGAGGGAAGATTAAAAATTAGAGATTTGTGCCAGACTCTGTCAAAGGCCTTTGATATGTCTAGTGCAATAAAAAAGGTCTCGCTGAAGTCCTGAAAGGAGGATGACCAAGACTTAGTAAGATACAAAAGAAGAATACCTGTAGAGCGACCCTTAAGGAACTCATACTGGCAATCTGAGAGTAGATTATGTGAAGAGATATGCTTAAGAAATTTTGAAGTAAGAATAGTTTCCAAAACTTTAAAGAAACAAGAGATGAGAGCATTTAGACTCTAGTTAGAGGGTTGCGAGCGGTCACCCTTCTTTGGGACAGGTTGAATGAGAGCAAACGTCCAGCAAGAAGGGAAGACATGAGAGGAGAGACTGTGACGGAAGAGTTTGCCTAGGCAGGGAGTCGGCACGGAAGCACAGTTTTTTAGTACAACAAGTGGAACACCGTCCGGACCGTACGCCTTCTTAGTATTAAGCCTAGAGAGTGTAGAAAGTACATTTTTAGAAGAGCATAGGGTATTAAGTAGAAGTAGAAGTAGAAGGTGGAGAGGGAGGAATAGCACCGGAATTATCCACGGTGAAGTTTCTATCAAAAGTTTGTGCGAAGAATTCAGCCTTGTCAGAGGAAGAAGTGATGGTTTTGCCATCAGAATGGAAAAGGAGAATGAAAGACGAAGAAGAACAGTTGTTGGAGAGGATTTTGGCTAGATGCCAGAAAGCTTGAGAAGAGCTAGAGTTGGATAGCTCCATGCATTTATTATTGATGAAAGAGTGCTTGGCGAGTCGAAGGACAAATTTGGCTTAATTCTGGGCAGAGACATTGGAAGAATGAGATTCTTGAGTTTGAAGGCTTCGGTACCGTTTGAATGCTTCCTCCTTATTGTGGACAGCAGTAGAACAAGCGTGAGTATACCAAGATTTGTTTGCATTAGCCTGAGAAATCGAATATTTAATGTATGCCTCAATGCCCGACAGGATTATTTCGGTAATGCGTTCAGCACTCTCTCAGGGCCCCTGGCCACGGAAGCAAAGATAATTCCTTGGAAAATCAAAGAAGTACTGCCGGAGAGCCTCCCAGTTGGCAGCGCCAAAGTGCCACAAGCGCCGTCGGCTGGAAGGATCGGGTGGTCGTACTGAAGAGATAGGACAGGTGACAGATAAGTTTATGGTCGGATGACCCCAAAAGAGAGAATAGACCGACAGTATAAGAAGAAGGGTTAGAAATTAGAAACAAGTTAAGAATGATGGGCCGATCTCTGAGGCTATCCGATATACGGGTGGGTTGCTGAACCAACTGCTCTAGGTCAGTTAGGATAGAAAAGACGTAGGCTTGTTCACCAGGTTGGTCAGTAGTCTGAGAGGAGAACCATTGGTGGTGGTGAACGTTGAAATCTCCTTAGATGGAGATTTCTGGGACACGAGAAATGGATAGAATGTGTTCCACTTGAGAGTTTAGATAGTCAAAGAATTTGGGAAAGTCGGTAGAGTTAGGGAAAAGACAGACACCGCAGAAATATTTAGTATGAGAATGACAGGATAATTTGAGCCATAAAGTTGAGCATTCAGAGGAGTTTAATTAGGGAACATGAGAGCAAGTGATTTTGTTGTGCATGTATGCACATCATCCGCCTTTGGCTTTGAAACTAGGATAGAAAAAGTAGGAGGATACAGAGAAGGGGAAGCTGGCAATTGCTTCAGACACCTGAGTTTCAGTGAGGGAAATAAGATCAGATTTGTAGGAGGAGAGATGGTGTTCAACAGAAGGAAAATTAGAGGAAAGGCCGAGAATGTTGCAAATGTTAATAATAATTGTATGAGTGTCTGGTTGGTGCTCATAGTCTGCCTTATTGCTCCGTTGTTTAATTTCTGACATGTGCGGCTAGAAAGACTCAATTTGGTATGGTGTCTTGGTGTTTTTTTATGCCTATTGTAGGCATCATCGTCTAGCGATGGCTGATGTGGGGCCATCTGCGCACGTGAGAGCCGTTGGTTGTGTCCTTTTGTATCAGTGGTTGGTGTGGTGTGTACGGCAGTGATTGTTGTAATCGGCATTACAATATGTATATATATATATATATATATATATATATATATATATATATATATATATGTGACGCACCCAGTGCGTGGCAACTTAACCTGATTGTACTCCTTGGTACTCCACTGTGCCGCCGCGGTGCGGTGCCGCTGTGCCGCTGTGCCGTGCTGGCTGCTTATATTGAGTGTGACAACGAATAACTATGTTCTTTGTATCTCTGCAAAGGTCTCGTCATGTGCTAACCAGTGGTGGGTTTTGTTTTAAGCCATGTCGAGACCTTCCATTTAATATGTAGTATCAATAGAGAAGTTGATAGATAAGACAATAGGAATTCAGAGAGAGAGAGTGAGTTAGACTTCAGAGCGAGAGGGTAGCAATGCGCCGCGCTGCCGGGGGGGTGGTTGCCAGACGTATGGACCAGTTGGCAGCCCTGCGCTTATAGCTAGGTGCGACAGGGTTGGTAGTCCATTGCCGCCTGCATATGCTGCCTGGGTTGCCCATGTTGTCGTACTGCACATTGCCTGGAGGCTCGCTGTGTGTTCCATGATCAGGTTGCCTAGAACCTTTGAGATTCTAACATCCCTTGCCCTCTCTCCCAATTTCTCACGGTTGCACTCTTTCTCTCTGACGACATTACTCTCATTTCATTCTTCTCTCTATTTAAATGCATACCCTTCCCTTGAGGTCCTAAAGGAGTTTCAGCACTCACCTCTCGTATTACTCTTAGGACAAGCATATATTTACATGTATTAGATTTAAGGGGTTAATGTGAACAGCGATCTTCTTGATGAGGATAGTTGGTGAACGTTCTACATGTTCACGAGTTATATGCCCAGCTCATCATCCAATTTGTGACTAGACTAGTGCCATGTGTAAGAGCCCGACCATGCCCAGGAGTTGTCTGTAGAGGGGCGAGGACTTAGCCTTGATTTGCCTACCGAGCCAGGAGCGAGTGCAGTACCAGAGACTACAGCTCGCTCGTAGTGCCGGTATAGTAGAGTAACGTAATTTATCTGTCCTTGTGTTCTCTACAGTCTTTTCCTGGGTTCTCGCTTTCGGTGCTGGGACTCGTTGTTCCTGTGACTTGGCCTGCTAGCTAGAACACATGGGGATGATGAGTGGGTGATATCTTTATTTTACTATGCATTGCAGCTCTCTTTAAGTTTATGTATGTAACACTTTACAATACACATTACTCACACACTAGACAACACTATTAATACTTTCATGTATCAATTAACTGCACTGTCGTTTTGCTGCTGTGTCCGGAGTTCTGTTGCGTAGGGCGCATATGGACTCAGAGGGGAGACAGAGTGAGAGAAGCGAAGTAGCCTATGCGGTAGTAGGCTACCGGCGCAGTACTGTTGCCTGCAACCTTTAGTTATTCCAAGTATAGATTCATTATTATAATAAGTGACTACTATTTATGTTCCTTCCATGTGTATTATTAGGTATCTACTGGATCATGAACATCTTGTATGCTACATGCTAGTGCATGTTAGTAGGGGACAGTTATTCTAGTGCACGCGCTTTCAAGTAGGCGTGTACATTTGTCATTTAGAATTTCACTGTCATACCTTTAGCCTGCTTCTATTCTACATTATTAGAGGCTTAATATTAACGTAGTTTCTTGAGTATTGCATTTCTTTAGTCATAACGTAACCTATAAATGTCTGAGGGAGTTTAGCCTCATAGCCTACCCCTGTTGTACACTTTCGCCGAGTTAAGGTACCTCGTTACCATAGACGATAACTCTGTAGGGCATTGGTGCTTTTGTTGTCTGGAGCATATAGTATTTGGGACTGGAATCGAGCGTGTCGTTGTCACATAAGCCATTTCTGTCCTACGATCAAGAATCCCGAATATGTATTGCCGATCCAGCCGTAACAAAATGGCGACCTTGCACAAGATTCAGTAGTATCCTATCACATGTTTTTTGGAGAACTATTCTATGCTACCTAGTAGAGCTGGCTAGAATTTTCTTGCATATTGGAGGAATTTTTATTGTGTCATTATTGTATTGGTGGACTTGCAGATTGTTTCGTTGGGGGTGTCTAGAGTAGAGTCATTCAAGCATCTTTAACATTTTGTGAGTCGAGACTGCAATTAGTAATAAGCACTTTTTTTTTTTTATGAACAGCAATTGTATAACCAGCACTATGTCTAATGACTCATCATTTACGGGGGAGGATAACACGGTACAGCCTAGTAACCAGCAAGTACAACAGATGTTTAGGGAGGGGAGTGTTATAAGTGGAGAGAGGGATGCCCGGGCATTTTTGCAGACACCTTTGACCGAACAGCGCCTGCAGGCTATTGATTGTTACGGTCTTCGCTGTTTAGCCACGGTTTTGGGGCGGGACTGTCCTGACAGTTGGCCCAAGAAGAATTTGGTGGCATGTTTGTTGGGTGATGGCGATGGGGCGGTGGGTGGAGTGGGGTCTTGGGGGGTTCCCTCCAAGCCTCCATTCCACTCTACCCCTGAGCTGGGCCCTCAGCCAGCGAGTCTTAGCACGATGCAGCAGGAGGGTTCTCAAGGGCAAGCTGGCTTACCCGTAAACACGTCTCGGTGTGGATCCCCCATTTTGTGCTCTCCCCCCCCAGGCCTGTCTCCTGAGATGTTATTTCAGCTAGAACTAGCTAAGTTTAAGCTGCAGGAGACTCAGATACAACAGGCTAGTATAGAACGCATAGAGGTTGCTAGAATCCAAGCCAATCAGGATGCAACCAGGTACCAGGCTGAAATGGATGTCGAGAAGTCTAGAGTAGAGACCACGGGGCGTCATCTCGGTGGTGGGCACCGGGTTACAGACTCACTTTCGCATTTAATTAAGTTGGTACCCGCATTTGATGAGACAGCAGTGACTGAGTTTTTTGCTCGTTTCGAAAAGAAGTGTCGTGAGTATGACTGGCCGGAGGTTAAATGGGCAGCATTAGTTTCATCACGTCTAGTGGGTAAGGGGTTGAAAGCCTACGATGCACTGTCACTGGACGAGAGTGTAGTGTATGGACTGGTGAAGGAGGCTGTGCTCCGGGCCTACGAACTGCAACCCGAAACTTATAGATTGAAGTTCCGTGGCGTGAATAAGAAGAGCGACGTCAGTTTTATGGAGCACGCACGGGACTTAACAGATGCAGGTAATAACTGGTTTCGGTCCGAGCACGCAGAGTCGGCTGAGGAAATTAAGCAACTTTTCTATCTGGAACAGTTTTACAAATGTACTGGAACCGATCTAACGCTGAACATTAAGGAAAAATGTCCCAAGACAGTAGAGGAGGCTGCCAAGATGGCAGACCTCAGATTATCATTGATTCGTGGTTGCGGTGCCGCTCAGAGGGCTGAGTCAGGGCAGAAGGGGCGCTATACCCCACCCACCAGAGTTTTCGATGATAACAAATCCTATGACACACATAACCACACTAAATGCATTGCACCTAATAACACCTACAAACACAAGCCTCTCCCGTTTACTAAAGGTCAGGCCCCTTCTTCGCCTGCACAAGGGAAGAAGCCCATTGGGGATGTGAAATGTTACAAATGTCAGAAGCTAGGCCATTATTCACGTGAGTGCCCTAGTAACACTCCCGCTAAGCCGGTGTCATTGGTTCACAGTATCGGTGTGTCTCTGAAGGCTGCAGCAACTGCCCGGGGTAGGTTGTCAGCAGCTGAGGCACACGCGGTAAAGAAGCGTACGGAAGGCTCGACACCTGTCCGGGACACTTTCTGTAACCATCGGGGACACGGGTTTGTGAGCTGGGGGAGTGAACTACGGAGGGTTGACTTGCTGAGGGATACGGGGGCTTCGCAAACTTTGTTGAGGAACTTCACAGGGAAACCGATAAATGCGGCCAGAGTTGTTGTGGTGCAGGGTATAAATGCTACGAGGTCATACCCACTTGTGAGGTTGGAGTTGAGAGTGGGAGAGGTGTGCAGGGAGCTGGATGTAGGGATCGTTGAGTGTTTGCCAGTTGAGGGCGTCGACCTTCTTCTCGGTAACGACTTTGCGGTGCCCACTTCCGGGACTCCACCCTTAGTCGTTGCCGAGAGGGCGGCCGACGTGGATGGTGAGAATCGGGAATGGGTTGGGAGGTGCCAACAGGATAAGATGGCCTGTGTGGTAACCCGATCTCGCTCTGCGGCTCCTGCACAGCCTAGCACTCAACCTCGGGGACAGTGGAGGAAGGATCAGGAGAAGGTTGCTAAGGGCAGGAAAAGGGACATTGATTCTGCTGCACTTCTCGGTGATTCGGTACTTGGACCTATAATAAACACGGGAGTTGACTCTGGCCCAGATATGGTGTGTAACAAGGCAGAGTTGGGTAAGACTTCGCGTGAGGCAAGAGCTGTAGCGAGAGCCACTAAGGCAGTAGAGCCTACTAGCCGGGGTAATGTCTTATTACAAAACCATCTTGATGCATTGACGCCCAGGGACATTAGTGAGCAGCAGCTGCAAGACGCTAGCCTAGCTCGTTATAGCAATGGTGCCATAGAGTTGGAGGAAGATGGGGATGCGAAGCCGGGAGGTTTCTTTAGGCTCAACAGGATATTGTACCGCAGATTTCTAGACCCCAAATCGAAGTGGGAGGGCGGTGCGAGGGTAGTAGACCAGGTGGTTGTTCCAAATAAGTATAGAGAGTCCTTATTGTGTCTGGCGCATGATGTGCCGGTGGCGGGTCATTTGGGGGTAACAAAAACATTGGCGGCATTGGGCAGGTTTTTCTGGTGGCCTGGGGTCAAGGCTGATGTCTGTGCATGGGTGGCTGGGTGTGCGACCTGCCAGACAACGGGGAAGCCTAACCAGACAATCCCGAAGGCACCTTTGTTTCCCATACCTGTCACCGGGCCTCCGTTCAGCAAAGTTGTAGTAGATTTGGTTGGCCCTTTCCCGCCTACTAGTAGTGGCAATAAATTCCTGTTGACAATCATGGATGTGGCTACGAGATACCCGGACGCATACCCCATGAGAAACGGCTCGGCAAAGGCAGTTGTTAAAAACTTATTATTGTTCTGTTCCCGTTATGGATTTCCACGTGAGGTGCAGTCAGACCAGGGGAGCAATTTTACATCCAAATTGTTCAAGCAAACCCTTCAGTTGCACGGTATATGTTCTGTAGTGTCGTCAGCCTACCATCCCGAGAGTCAGGGAGTCTTGGAGCGGTGGCACTCGACCCTGAAGAGTATGCTACGCTGTTACTGTGCAGAACATGACACTGATTGGGATTTGGGTCTGCCGTATGTTCTGTTCGCTGCACGTGAAGTCCCAGGAGAGAGCCTGGGGTTCAGTCCAAATCAACTAGTCTTTGGCCATAATGTGAGAGGACCTTTAAGTATGGTGAAAGAGATCTGGGAGGGCGAAGAGAAGCCGGGGTCTGTACTTAAATATATCCTTGAGAGCCGGGAGAGACTTATAGGTTGCATGGCAGCGGCAGGTAATAACTTGGTTAATGCACAGGCGGTCATGAAGCACCAGTATGACGCCAAGGTGAAGCTTCGGGAGTTTTCGGTGGGTCAGGAGGTAATGTTGCTTTTACCTTTGCCTGGACACCCCCTTTCTGCCAAGTTTATTGGGCCGTATGTGGTGGCTAAGAAACTGTCCGACCTTGATTATCTCGTTGCAACACCTGACCGTAGAAAAAAACATCAGTTATGTCATGTTAACCTCATGAAAGAGTATGTGAGACGCCCCTCAGAGCCTCTCACTGTCCCTGTGCTGGCCTGCAGCGGCCAGGGTGGAGAAGGAGGTGGGGACAGTCATGCTGCTGAGGAGGATAGCTGGGACTGTGTCATTTCCGCGGAACAGTGGGCGGGGAATACTGAACAAGAGGCTAGGCAAGCTGTAAGTCACCTGCCTGAGCACCAGGGTGCTGCTGTCCTAGGCCTGTTCAGGTCATACCCCTCTGTTTTCGCCGAACACCCAGGTCTCACTACTCAGGTAACGCACGACGTGGACGTCGGTGATAATGTGCCCTTCAAGTCAGTGCCCTACCGTGTGCCCCCGGTAAAGTTGCCAGCTTTACGGGAGGAGTTAAAGTACATGGTTGAGAGAGGGATGATCACTGAAGGTTATGTGAAGTGGACATCACCCGTCACGTTGCAGCCAAAACCTGACGGCAAGGTGCGGTTCTGCATAGATTTTCGTAGGCTAAATGGCTTGACCACTACCAACCCTTACCCTTTGCCTCGAGTTGACGACAGCGTGGACAAGATAGGGAATGCAAAGTACCTTACTAAAATTGATCTTGTAAAAGGCTACTGGCAAGTACCCCTGTCGGACCGAGCTAAGCAAGTTTGTGGTTTTGTGGTAGATGGCAAGACCTACCAATGTAACGTAATGCCTTATGGGCTTAAGAACGCACCTGCCACGTTTCAGAACCTGATGAACGATATTTGGGACTGGAATCGAGCGTGTCTTTGTCACATAAGCCATTTCTGTCCTACGATCAAGAATCCCGAATATGTATTGCCGATCCAGCCGTAACAATATATATACAGGGTGTATAAAACAACGCTTACAGACTTAAACTGCTAAGTACCGATTAAAAAAACAAATTAAATTTATTCTATAAAAAATAAAAAATAGTTAATCATTAATTACTTAAAGGATATAAAGTAAAATATTCAGTGCCGTCCAAGCAGGTGCTAGTATCCGAACACTGACATTGGTCTCCCCATTAACCCCCCCACCCAATCTCCTAGTTTATACCTAGCCATGTTGAATTATAAACATAGTTTTCTGGGTGAAATATTGTAAGTAATATTCCCTTTATAAACTGTTTACAACTCAAATTATTTTCTGTTAATGCCAAACATTTTTGTATTTTTCTTTCAACATAAGAAAGACCGAAGGAATCTTGGATAAAACAAATTACGATCCTCAAGTGGTCTTCAGATATAACGGTCATAATTATGCTCTCATTCAACCTGTCCCAAAGAAGGGTGACCGCTCTCAACCCTCCAACTTGCTCTCATCTCTTGTATCTCTAAAGTTTTTGAAACTATTCTTGCTTCCAAAGTTCTTAAGCATTTCTCTTCTCATAAACTGCTCTCAGATCGCCAATATGGCTTTCTTAAGGGTTGCTCTACTGGTGATCTTCTTTCATATCTCACTAACTCTTGGTCATCCAACTTTCGGGACTTCGGCGAGACATTTTCTGTTGCACTAGACATATCGAAGGCCTTCGATAGAGTCTGGCACAAATCTTTAATTTCCAAACTACCCTCCTTCGGTTTCTATCCCTCCATCTGTGCCTTTGTCTCTAATTTCCTTTCCGACCGTTCCATAGCTGCGGTTGTGGACGGCCATAGCTCACTTCCTTATCCTATCAACTCCGGTGTTCCTCAGGGTTCTGTCCTATCTCCTATTTTCTTTCTAATTTTCATAAATTATTTTCTCAACTGTACATCCAGTCCAATCCATTCATATGCAGACGACTCTACCTTACACTACTCAATTAGTTTTCCAGAACGCCCCAGCCAGCAGTCCCTCAAAATCAAACGTAATGAAGCCATAAAACACTTATCTTCTGATCTAGATACTATTTTCACTTGGGGTAGAGAAAACCTTGTTGCATTTAACGCTTCCAAGACCCAATTTATCCATCTTACTACCAGTCAGGAACCTCCAGAGGACTATCCCTTATTCATCAACAATACAAAAATCAATCCTTCATATTCTCTCAATATTCTCAGTGTCTCTTTTTCTTCTGCTCTCACTTGGAAGGACCATATTGCCAGTCTTGCTAAGGCGGCCTCCCAGAAGCTGGGTGTGGTCAACCGCCTCAAGTTTTTTTTTTAGCCTTGCTCAGCTTCTTGCTCTGTACAGGGGCACAGTGCGTCCTTCTATCGAGTATTGTTCACATGTGTGGGGAGGACCCTCTCAAACCGTACTCCTAGACAAAGTAGAAAGGAAAGCCTTTCGTATCATTAACTCCCGTCCACTCACCAACTCTCTGCAATCTCTCTCTCTTCGCCGCAATGTTGCATCTCTCGCTATTCTATCACTACTACAATAATCAGTGTCCTCGGAGCTTTCCCAGTGTATACCACCTCCTCTACATAGGGTACGTAGTACCCGCCTTACAACACAGTCCCACCCCTACTCTGTGCAACTGTCCAACCCAAGAGTGAAACGCTATTCTCAGACTTTCTTCTATTCAACTGCTGAGCTCTGGAACTCTCTCCCAGAATCACTCTTTCCCTCTTCCTATGACTTAAATTGCTTCGAACTCTGTGTGTCCAGGCATTTTAGCTCGAACGTCCCTTGATTTCGGCCCTGTCACTCTTTGAAATCTGGGGGAGGCACTCGCTGCAGGCAGTTATGCATTTTGTCTCCCCCATTCACATTGAAAAAACAAAAAAACAAATCAATGTTGAAAGATAAATAAAACCAAACTATACAGTATGGGCATTACAAAGTTATTGCCTAATGTTATTTGTATTATGGTACAGTCATGAACATTCATTTATATACAAACTTATTCCAAGCGGTCTCGGGTTGAATTGAATCTCCTTACTCATTTTTACTGGGTATTTGCATTATAGAGATTCTTTTAATCAGAATTAATTACCACTACTGTACATGGTCATTATAATGTAATAATAATAGATTAATTGATGTTTTTTCATTCCCACCAACTGATGTAATAGTTTTGAGAAATCAATTATACCCCCAAAAAAAAAAACATTATAATTGAATCTTTATACCGAGACATGAAAATAATGTTTCCGTGAATTTCATTCAACATAGGAACGATCAGTTCCCAATGAATCTGTAAATCAAAAACTATGCTTCATAAAAGATTGAATTACCGTACCTTCTGCTGCGCTCGGATACACAACCCAGATTTGGTCATCAGCATTATACCCCGTGCACAGAGTTACAAATGTTACATATTTGTTTACGCTAAGATGTTGCTTGGAATTAGTATTTTTCTGCTAACCACATAATTTCATCACCATATTCTAAGACAATTTTGATATCGTAATTACTAATGTGAGAATAGGTAAACCTATACTTTCCATTTAGTTAAGTCCATAGTAAACATGTGTATCATGCATCATTTATTTAGTGCTTTACTTGTAACCCTGTTTTGCTACATTTCTAAATAGGCATGTATCTCATTAATAAGACATAACTGGTAAAAATGTCATACTACAATATATGTTCAATTTCCATTTTACATCGTGTTCGTCATTGTCTGTAACAGTTGTTTTAATACACCCTGTATATATGTATATATTTATATATATATAGCGTATATACAGAGCGGTCGCAAAAAATTTCCCCATAGGGAATTCCTGTGTATTTGCAAGGGAGAGTTGAAGAATATATTGTTATTCGTTTTACTCCAACACCAAACACCTCCCAAAGAAATAAATGAAAGCAAGCATGTGATCCACTGGGATTCGATCCTGGGTTACCATATACAGATGCTGATGAAATATATAGGAATGCAGATCAATAATATAGGAATACCCTATGGGGAAATGTTTCGCGTCCACTCTGTATATATATATACTGTATATATATATATATATATATATATATATATATATATATATATATATAATAATAATAAATAGGACATCAGCTGATGGCCCAGGGCATCTCAGCTTTCATAGTAGAAAGGTGTGATGTTTCGAAGCATCCTTTTAATCCTTAAGCCCCTTTCACACATTCACGATGTTGGTCCCGATGTGCCACGAGGTACACAAATTGGTACATCGGCAGAGAGAGTGACACGAAGTACGCATTTGACGACGAAGCCACGACGGTGACGCGTGTTACGACCGGCACTACGAAATAAACAAGGGCACTTAATAATGGACTAGATGATAGGCTATATCTGCAACAACGGCCATTTGTTATATCTATTACAACGGTACGCTAATTCCAAACCCTCGAACTATTACGCCGGTGAACAAAAACACTTAAAACCCTCCAGAGTTAATCTACTGGATAACGGGGTATCAATTAACTGGGTTTTAGTGCACTTCTACAAAGGCTTTCCGGTGACGGCAAAGCCAACTCACAACACGAGTACTTACGTTACGAAAATGCTCTTACGTAATAACAATGCTTGAATAAACTATATAAGATTTAATAAAGGAATAATTGCTTACGTTAACTTTAGTGTGAGTCTGTACTCAACACTAAACTCTTCAATGATCTATGAAAACACTGGAAGTCTAGTCCTACAGCAATCAGATAAGGAATCTTCTGAAAAGGTCTGATGCTCTAAGATGCTCGTTAATATAGAACAGAAATAATGCAGGGGCAGGACACCAAAGCGTGTATCTTAAATACACCAATAAGTAGGATACATATATATAACAAGGGAGTGCAACAACTCTGTGACAGCACTAATAATAACCACTCAGAAACAGTACTTCCTTAGCCAACGTAACAGCCAAACTGGGTTGTGCACTATGCATCAACCAAGCCAAGGCAAAAATAAGGCGTGAATAATTCCTAAAGCATACACAATGAAAGTTAATAAACACAATGCTGTCTTTCTCACTAATAAAGTCTAGCAGTGGTATAAAAGGTATCAGGAAACTAGGAAGAGCGCAAGCATGCTCGTAGCCTACTGCCTCCCCTTGAACAGATTTCCCTTATGTTACGTTAAGTGACTTGGAGGCTCTCTTGGTAAGTCCAGATCTCTAGTATCTGGTCTTGCCCTGGCGCTCCACAAAGGTCAACAAAATGAGGTAGCAATCATACAGGTAAGAGTAGGCAAAGGCCCTTTACCTGTATACTGCTACACTCGCAAAGGAAAATATGCACAAGGGTTACAGGCTAGCTAGCTTCGTCGATGTTGTACAGGCTCTGACTTGCCACATACATAACTCAGACAATGACCAAAGATACCCTCCACTGTCTAGCATTAAATAATGGGAATGAACAACTCAATAATTAGAAGCACCCCAACACTAGGCTACCATATGACTATGACTCTAATAATCACTAAAACTAGTGCAAACAAATATGGAGAGCTGGTGCTGGTAATACGACTGGCCGACTATGGAAGTCGTATGCAGAACCAGAAGGGATAAGTAATTGAATAAAGAGAGAAGTATGAAAAGGAAGAAGTTCAGAGAGAGAGAAAGTAGTATAGGGGGGTTATATGGGGGACAGATTGCAAAGGACATGTAGGACCAAGCACGCTATGCCAAGCTCTGAAGGAGACACACGGGCAGGAGCCCGCACCACCCTCCCAGGACAGCGGCCTCCAATCACAGACCACTACATCATGAAGAGCAAGCGTCCTATGACGTAGCCAGGCCCGCCGGCCAATCACGGGCGTGGGAGACTCCTTCGAGCGAGGGAGGCACACGTACATACACACGCACATACTACCACCTCGCTGCCTACCTCGCTCTTTCTCCTACAACTTCACACAATGCATCTTATATTCTATCATGATATAAAATGCTTCCAAGTGTCACAGACAAGAATAAAGACCACCACTGATCTGTCTGTGACAACATGAACTCTATGAAAAAAAGAACATCGTTCTACGATTATTGTAGCCCATTTCACTGCCCTGGCGAGCGCTAGCGAGTTACGAGTGCATTTTGGCAAGCTGGCCAGCGTAACACATGTCGTAGCTACGACGGGCCAGATGGTACCACGGTTGCAACATGAGGGCGGCACGTCAATGCCCTAACGGTCCCAATTCCGGTCAAAACCGGTACCCGACTGGGTACGATGGGAGCTCGATGAGGGCCGGTGGTGGTATGATGGTGACACGTGGCCGACCCGACGAGGACGACACCACAACGTCAGGCAGCCTGACAGACATAATTGCATAGGCTATATAAAGGGGTGGAACAATTACCTACACGTCACTCTACACACACCGCGCGCTTGTACACAAAAAGACTGGTCAAGTATGTGTTGTACCAGGCTGTTTTAGCACACAAGGACAAGACAATGTGCTTTTGTATTGATGTCTAGCAATCAAAGATGTAAGGAAGATATCGCCAATACATATGGTGTGAAGGTATTACGTTCAACGGTCAAGTTTAAGGTAAGATAAGGTCGAATTATTTCTTTTATTTGTAAGGTATAGGCGTATGAAAATATTTATATAAAATAAAGTTTTAGTCGTAGAGAGCTGGTTCTTCGAAAATAACAATCTGTATTCATTGCCGATATACGAAATTAATATCTAAAAACTATCGAACGTTAAATTATATGAAAATAGACCATGAAGTGAAGCGAAAATATTTACCAGTGGGTGACCGCGGCGACGGACAAAAAATATTCAGGAAAAATAAAAGTTTTGATCGTACATTGGCCATATATGTACCATTAGAAAGCTATTGAAAACTCCTATATATCACTGGCCTACAAAATATTCATTGTCCCACATTTTATCGGTGAACATGGGGAGGGAAAGTACGGGCGGACTGAACAGTAACCTTCACCTACGGTGAAATTCCACATGTTATTTTTATTTTTTATTTTTTTTTTAAATCTTCATAAAAAAAATTGAAATAAACAAAACCATTATTATGGGTGAAAACCAACTGAGAGCGAATATTTTGGTGCGGCTGGGATGCTATACTGTATAAGCGAAAAACTATCGTTATACATTTATTTCTATAAAATCTAATATTGATGAGCGCATATTCTAAACGCCGCCATCATGTTCAGCGGAAAAAATAGCTGTGATTTAGTATGAAAATAAAAATAACGATAAAAAAACGATATACCAGTACCGGTATATCTCGTATAGTTTTTAATATAACAGTGCGTTTAATCTCCACAGGTAGGCTACATTTCGTGACGAATCATATTTTCTCTAATTGTGGAAGGTAAAATGTATTGCTATAAACCAATCTTGTGCAAAAGGATCGATATAAACATAGCTTGTGTAAGGATGGAATCGTCGAAAACACAGGAACAATCTCCTCTATCTAAACCCATCCACCCACACAAACACTACCTTGTGTTAAATTAATCAATAACACTTAGTATTTTTAAATCTAGCCCATATACTGTATATATAAGGCGATACTTAGTGTAGGTTTTAACTTTTGAAATTGTTTGACGTCAAGTGTTGATTAAAATACAAACTCGATCGGTTGTATTTTGTCAACTCGGGTAGTTTTGTGGTTGCGGGATTTTTGCGGGTAGATTGTAATACAATAGGCTAAAATAATACAGTGGAGATTTCACCATATTGATTCACTAAACCTGTATATATGCACTGAAATTAAAAGTATGTACCGGTAGCTTGTGCTATGTGCCTTTAATATTCTGTTCTCAAACCGTTAATGTTCCTGATGCACCCAGATGCAAACACGTGTATACCGAAGCAACCCGGTGCTCAAACGCCGTCCACTCATCAAAACACATGTACCCGATGGTACCACGCCAAAAGACCCTCGTGCGATTTTTTTTAACAAACCCAAACATTTCGTGCCCAAGCACGATTGGCCACGTCCCGCAACGTGGGTAACACGCCTCTCCCCGATGACCCAGACACACGTTGGCGATTGCACCACGTTGTGTCCGGATATTCAAGTCGGGTACTTCGGGACCAACATTGTGAATGTGTGAAAGGGGCTTTACCCTTCTACTCTCTCTCTCTCGAGCATGCTTATACACACACACACACACACGCAATCTAAATATATTTACAACTAGTTTTCTCCCTCTGTGTCTCTCTACACCTATCTATCTATTTATCTATATATCTGTCGATAGATGGATATACCGGTATGGTATAGTATGCGTGTGTTATTTATGAGTAACCCTTTAAGTAAATTATAGACAAAGTATAAACTGATAGGTAACATTTTCAAACACTAACCTTACAAATACCAATCCTCCCTGGGGGTAAGGGGGCCTCCATCTTATGGTGAAGGAAAAAAAAAGAATATGCCCCACGCGTCCTACTGCGTGTGTGTCGTACAAGGCGGCTAATAGGGGGAATGAGGGTAGATTGTAGGCACCAATCAAACAGGGCTATACCCAGGAGAGGCTGTAGGCATTTGATAAGGAATAGCTGGAACTCCTGTTTCATTTGTTTGGCCTCTCTTACTGATTCTCTTTGTGCCTCACTTACACTGAGAGTAGTCCAGCATGCTCTCACAAACACTTCTTCCTCCTATCTACTTCAGTACACTTAACATGCACACCGCACTTCCTCCTTCAAAATTATTATTCCCTTGATTTTGGCCCTGTCACTTTTTCAACTCTGGGGGAGGCACTCGCTGCAGGCAGTTATGCCTTTTGTCTTCCTCATTCACATAGGACAAAAATATCATATAATTTGAAATTATTTGGTAGGTCTGTTACAGTAGTGACTATACAGTATAAGACTTATTGTGGCTACTATTAGACAAATGTATTCAGCAATTAACAGGCTTCGAACTATCTCGCTTAACCCTTTTTACTACCACAGATCATTCTTAAACTGCACAAAATCTTCTAAATATAGCTTGAATAACATAAACAAAATATGTCGCCGGTACAGGAAGGGTTAAATATGACCATGTAATGAACACAACACTAACTGACTAGAGTAATAATTGAGCTAATGTTTCTACCATTTTTTTTTCTTTTCTATATTCCAACTACTCCCTCTCAGGCATAGGCTGAGAACCTTTACACTATACCGCTGAACACGGTGAGGCCCGTGAGGTCTTGTTCCAGTCTAGGGAGTGAGACATGCGAAGCACCCCGGCTCGAAGCAACTCCATCTCTGAAGCCGCTTCGCCTCTGCGCTTCACAGTCTCATCCCCCACACTCTCAGAACGCCACCTATTGAGCAATTAACTCTCTAGGCATTGCCCCCCTGTAACATATTTTGAATATGGGAATATTCATACAATGCTATTTAATCAGGGAACAATGAGGTATTTTTTTGGCATTTCGGTGTGGTGTGGTAATGCACTGAAACTAGGTACAGCACAAATTCCATCCCAATAATATCTTCTCATTGACATATTGGGAATCGAACCCGGGTCCATTGGATTACCAGTCCAGTGGCAAGACCACTCTGCCACACCTCCCCTATTGAGAAGAGTCAACCAGGGAATATGTGTGGAAATGTACAGCCCATTTCTTCTAGCCCTTTTTTAAATACAGCGATCATTAGTTCTGGCCTACCTATAATGAACAAGGTATAGAAACACATTTACTCATGTTAACAACGTTCAGAATCACTGGGTAAGAATGCACAAGTATAACCTTAGTAGCAAACTTATATTAACGTTGCAATGTTGTGACATTTACTTATATTTATACATCTTTGAAATACTGATGTTGCTTTAAACAATGTATCTATAGCTATCACACGCCATTATAAGGTGACAAAGTTGAATATCTGAGCAGAAGGGAGACAGTTATATAGTAAGAGAGAGGGAGAGGAGGGCGACTGGAATATTGATTAGATAAGTATTTAAACATAATTTAATTAATACTTGTTATCATTAAATACTATATCATATACATATCATATAAAGTATAATTTGACATCAGGGTTGTCCCATTAGAATATGAGGGAGACCTATAGCTAGTGACTGGTGGTGCAGTACGCCCAAATTCATGCGGTAGGGGCGAGACTGGAGGGTCTTCTATTCACACACAAAATAATGCCTCTGGGGTGACTAAATGTGGTAACCCGTAAAAGGTAGCATCCCTGCATTTGGTTAATTACCACATACTCCAAAGATGAAGTGGCGGAGTTCAGCACCGCAGGCATGGGCTATTTCAGCATATACCTCATACAAGTTAGATTATCGATGCTGTAAGTGAGAATGACTGTGGAACAAAATGGTTGGATGGTTTATATATAATGTGCATTATAGTCGTTGTATTAAGATATGTGGCGGTCCATATATCAAGTGTATAATATGCTATAATGAAAACAATGTGGTGCCACGGAGATAACAGTCTTGTATTATTCCAGCCCCACCTGCTGCACTATAATCATCATCATCATCATTGATAACTTATATTACGTAACATTATTCTTATGAAACCCTATTACATTCTGAACATAGTTTACAAATTCACGCTAAAAAAATACTACTACTATTACTACTACTATTACTACTACTACTACTATTACTACTACTACTACTATTACTATTACTACTACTACTATTACTATTACTACTACTACTACTACTACTATTACTACTACTATTTTTTTTTTTTTTTTATAATTTTTAAACCACTCAGCCTGTGCATCCCCTCTTTGGACCCTAAACCAGGTCAGAACAGTCATCAAAGCATCCGACTTGGTAGTCATTCAGCTACTTACTATTCCGGGGTCAGCACTCAGACTCATCATCGTGGATTACTACTACTACATTGGTTTTTATTTAATATTGTTCATACATTTTATTTTACAAGCATCAGATATTACTATTCAACACCATGCAACTTCAATCCAGTCTCCTTCCTATGCGACCCTCTGCCACTGCTGCCTCGTAGTCCACTTCTGCCACCGTCGCTGGTTGTGGTGCAGACAGTCTTGTTCCCCGCAGGCATAGTAGTGCTGATCTGAGCAACGAGAAAGATAGACGGCACCTCATCCAGGCTACAACGTGGCTCCTGGGCTGTTTCTTCTTCTCTGCGATGATCTCTGCAAGCCTTGAATAGAAGCACTGGGCCCTAGGTCCCATCCCTCCAGATGTGGTGAAGACTAGTGGGGTAAAGCTGCCATGTTCGATATTTAAGATCCTTTCCCCATATGCCCTGACCTTCTCTTGTTCATTCCTCTTGTGTGCAGCCTCCAGAGACAGCCCGCTGTAGCTATGGGCCATTGGGTCGAATATTCTTACGTCAAAGAATGCTCGCTGTGCTCTTGTCCAAAAACTTCTTGCACTAACGTCCACTCGTGCTTCGTTGGATGTGTTGGCCGTCCTGTGCTGCAAGATCTCTCCCTCCAAGGGAATAAGTGATGGTTCGCGCACCACATCTCGACACACCTCCCTGAGCATGTTCGCCGTTACATCTCTTACTTCATCGTGCCTGATGCTGATGAATCCTCCCTTCTTACATATCATGCTGTGGTCTGCATCATTGTTGATTCCACAAACGCATCGATCGGGCAGTCCTTCAATCGGCCAATCATACCTCAGTGCAATAGTATCATTAAATTCTTGTTTGTTTAGATTGAAGCCTTTTGCCTTGATTGGTAGTGTTGTCAGCCAATTTGAAGCACCCGTTTCTTGTGCTATTTGTACTTTTCTTGTTAGTCTCGGGGAAAGTTGTCGCATCAATTGTGCCAGGTCATTTTTCTGTGAGTTTTGCCTCTCTGACGTGATGGTCTTTCTGATGTTGTAGATGTCCGCCTGGTCCACTTCGCCGTCAGGATCTTGCGCTACGATGCGTTCAGCGAGAGATTCTGTTATCTTTACTGAGTTCTCGTGTTCCGTTGTCGCCCTCCTCACCGGATTGATGATTCCAAGCCCTCCTAACCTAGGAGGAAGTGCGAGCAACTCCCTCTCTGTAGCATTTGGGGTGTGGGACTTCATCCAAGCTGGGATGAGTTTGTCTCTGATGGCATCTTCTAGCGGTTGAAGTTGTGGACCCACGTTTGGAATGGTACGCATCAAGTAGGTCTAGCGGTGTTTGACCCCATATGTGAATGCCGAATATGCAGCCTGTGGTTCCGTCTTTGCAATTTTGGCTAGTATTTCTATTTCGTTTACCCACTCTCTGACCTTCTCTTCCATGTATTGCTTCTTGAACTCTTCTGTGCCAATCACTGCCCCTAGATGACGCTGTCCGTCCTTTGTTACGACCACTTCACTACCGTTGAAAGCTTCTAAGGCATTTTCGTAATGTTCTGCTTTTACTATCAGTATAGACTTACTAGCATTTGGAAAGTATCCTATTTCTGGTCCCACTTGTGATACTTGCTCCCACCAGCTCTTGAGATCATTGACTTTCCCTGCTCCAGTGAGATCATCTGCATAGGCCGCCTGCTTAACATGTGTCGTCTCATGTCTTGTTAATGATAGCAACACCGAGAGACCTAATGCGTACATCGCCATTGCTACTGGGTCCCCTTGTGTGGTTCTTCCTTCATTGATTTCAGTGCCGTTCCACGTCGTGAGTTTTGGTTGTTTACTATGAAGAGGTCTGCAGGCTGTTTATAGGTATTCTCTACATAGGTGGCTAAGCTGGGGCATTTTACCTTGATGTTGTGAATTGCTGTCTTTCTGTTGATGGTGTTAAAGGCATTTGATGCATCCACTAACAGCACGGCTTCACATTCTTCTTGCTCATATATTTCTCTTATTGCATGAATTGCTGCCTCTCCCCCTGCTTGGTGGCCAGCACACACTTGGAGATTTCCAGCCGCTGACCGCACATCGTCCTTCACCACCTCCATTATGCATTTTCCGATGATTCTTCTCAACACTTCACCCACCC
>JBAKBP010023399.1:0-36997 GCA_037953745.1 Lithodes maja
ATATAGCACGAAAGATCTTAATATTTACAAAGAAATGGGGCGAAATTTCTTAAAATCGCCAAACTAATGGGCGGAACGTCTTAACATATCTAAACTAACTAAACTAACTGGGCTAAACATGAGGGAGAAAGGGGACCAAAAAATACACCCTCCCCCCTTAACCTAACCAACCATAAATGTTACCTATGCTATATCCTTGTATAATCTAACATAGCCGAACATAACCAACGTCTCATTTTGGGTAAAGTAATGTAATCCTTCAACGAACATAAATCGGACACCCTTTTGCCTTTTTCACTATAAAGGGGAGATAAATGCATGTCATTTTAACATAAGAACATAAGAAAATGGGAGTCTGCAGAAAGCCGATTGGCCTAAGCAAGGCAGATCCCTGTCCCACACAACCCCAGTTCAATTACAAAGCCCAATTATAGGCTCAACACTCTAATACCCTGAGGATCATCTTACCAAAACGGTTAGAGATTAACGCAGGATTATGGGGGTATGCAGAGTGCTGATTGGCCCAACCCGGCTGATCCCCCTTCACACCCAACCCTTCTCGTCCATATGCTTATCCAATTTTATCTTAAAGCTCCCTACCGTTTTAGACCCCACTATAGCACTTGGTAGTTCATTCCACCCATCTACAACTCTGTTACCAAACCAATATTTGCCTATATCTTTTCTGAAACGAAATTTATCTAATTTGAAACCATTGGTACGAGTTATTTCGCTATCACTGAGCTTTAGTACATTTGTCATGTCCCCTTTGCTAATCCCACTAACCCACTTGAACACCTCTATCATATCCCCTCTAACTCTGCGTCTCTCTAACGAATGTAAACCTAATTTCTTCAACCTTTCTTCATAAGAAAGATTTCTAATATTATGGATAATTTTTGTCATTCTACGTTGTACTCTCTCCAATGAATCTATGTCCATTCTGTAATAAGGACACCAAAATTGAACAGCATAATCCATATGGGGTCTCACTAATGACAAGTAAAGTTTTAAGATGAGTGTACCCCTTCTCAGGCACCTGTCATCTTAAGTCAGGAAGAGACGTCAACCTTGGTAGATACATACGATAATTTTATCAAGTCAGTATTCAATGCACAAAATAAATACATCCCCAAAAGAAAATTTAGATCAACACAGAACCAACCCAAATGGATGAATAATAGACTATTAGATCTAATAGGACAAAAGAGAGGAATATATAGAAAGATTAGGAAAGGCGAAATTCACTTACTTGCTTACTATCAGAATCTATCAAGACAGGTAAAAAAGGATATTAGGAAAGAAAAAAGAAATTATGAAATCAAGGTTGCCAATGACTCAAAAAATAATCCTAAAGCTTTTTACCAACTATATAAATCCAAGGTTAGAGATGTAATTGGTCCCCTTAAAACTTCGATAGGAGAAATGACAGAAAATGATTTAGAAATGTGCAGTACATTAAATAGTCAATTTCTTTCCGTTTTCACTAATGAAAATTTGGCACAGTTTCCAGAAGTCCGTAAGGTATATAGCGATAGTATAGAAAATAGGTTAAGTACGGTTACTATAAGTAGAAATGATGTGCTTAAGGAAATTGACAGACTGAAACCTCATAAATCGCCTGGTCCTGATGAGGTATATGCTAGAGTATTAAAAGAATGTAGGGATGAGTTAAGTTACCCATTAACATTTTTATTTAACAAGTCATTGGAGACAGGTATAGTTCCAGAAGCTTGGAAGCTTGCAAACGTAGTTCCGATCTTCAAAAAAGGTGACAAATCAATAGCATCCAATTACCGTCCCATTAGTCTTACATCAATCATAGGAAAGCTACTAGAGTCAATTATTGCTAGTAAAATTAGAAACCACTTAGATACATTTAATTTAATAAATTCTTCTCAGCATGGATTCACTCAGGGACGTTCTTGCCTTACTAATATGCTTAGTTTTTTCTCAGAGGTATATGAAGCAGTAGATAATGACAAGTCATATGATATAATATATTTAGATTTCAGTAAAGCTTTCGACAGAGTCCCCCATGAGAGATTGATGAGAAAGGTTGAGGCGCATGGAATAGGTGGGGCGTTGTTGGGATGGATTAGGTCATGGCTAATTGGTAGGAAGCAGAGAGTCAGCATAAATGGTACGAAGTCAGAATGGGGAGCAGTCAAAAGTGGTGTCCCCCAGGGATCTGTATTAGGTCCTCTGTTGTTTGTTATATACATAAATGACTAGATTTAGGTATAACTAGTAGGATAAGTAAATTTGCAGACGATACCAAAATGGGGAGAACAATTGATTCAGATAGAGATATAGAGCGCCTCCAAAGGGATCTAGATACCTTACACGAATGGTCAGTAAATTGGCAGATGAAGTTTAACATTGACAAATGCAAGGTATTAAAGATAGGGAAGATGCATACAAATGTTAAATATAAACTAGCTAATGTGGAATTAGAAAACTCGAATTGTGAGAAAGATCTAGGTGTGTTTGTTAGCAATGATTTGAAGCCTAGACAACAGTGTATAAGCGTTCGAAACAAGGCAAACAGGATTCTCGGGTTCATCTCTAGGAGTGTGAGTAACAGAACTGCTGATGTTATCTTAAAACTTTACTTGTCATTAGTGAGACTCCATATGGATTATGCCGTTCATTATTTTGGTGTCCTTATTACAGAATGGACATAGATTCATTGGAGAGAGTACAACGTAGAATGACAAAAATGATCCATAATATTAGAAATCTTCCGTATAAAGAAAGGTTGAAGAAATTAGGCTTACATTCGTTAGAGAGACGCAGAGTTAGAGGGGATATGATAGAGGTGTTCAAGTGGGTTAGTGGGATTAACAAAGGGAACATGACAAATGTACTAAAGCTCAGTGATAGCGAAAGAACTCGTACCAATGGTTTCAAATTAGATAAATTTCGTTTCAGAAAAGATATAGGCAAATATTGGTTTGGTAACAGAGTTGTAGATGGGTGGAATGGACTACCAGGTGCTATAGTGGGATTAAAAACGATAGGGAGCTTTAAGATAAAATTGGATAAGCATATGGACGAGAAGGGTTGGGTGTGAAGGGGGATCAGCAGGGTTGGGCCAATCAGCGCTCTGCAGACCCCCGTAATCCTGCGTTAATCTCTAACCGTTTTGGTAAGATGATCCTCAGGGTATTAGAGTGTTGAGCCTATAATTGGGCTTTGTAATTGGGGTTGTGTGGGACAGGGATCTGCCTTGCTTGGGCCAATCGGCTTTCTGCAGACTCCCATTTTCTTATGTTTCTTATGTTCTTATGATTAACAAAGGGGACATGACAAATGTACTAAAGCTCAGTGATAGCGAAAGAACTCGTACCAATGGTTTCAAATTAGATACATTTCGTTTCAGAAAAGATATAGGCAAATATTGGTTTGGTAACAGAGTTGTAGATGGGTGGAATGGACTACCAAGTGCTATAGTGGGATTAAAAACGATAGGGAGCTTTAAGATAAAATTGGATAAGCATATGGACGAGAAGGGTTGGGTGTGAAGGGGGATCAGCAGGGTTGGGCCAATCAGCGCTCTGCAGACCCCCGTAATCCTGCGTTAATCTCTAACCGTTTTGGTAAGATGATCCTCAGGGTATTAGAGTGTTGAGCCTATAATTGGGCTTTGTAATTGGGGTTGTGTGGGACAGGGATCTGCCTTGCTTAGGCCAATCGGCTTTCTGCAGACTCCCATTTTCTTATGTTCTTATGTTCTTAAGATAACATCAGCAGTTCTGTTACTCACACTCCTAGAGATGAACCCGAGAATCCTGTTTGCCTTGTTTCGAACGCTTATACACTGTTGTCTAGGCTTAAAATCATTGCTAACAAACACACCTAGATCTTTCTCACAATTCGAGTTTTCTAATTCCATATTAGCTAGTTTATATTTAACATTTGTATGCATCTTAGAGGGGATATGATAGAGGTGTTCAAGTGGGTTAGTGGGATTAACAAAGGGGACATGACAAATGTACTAAAGCTCAGTGATAGCGAAAGAACTCGTACCAATGGTTTCAAATTAGATAAATTTCGTTTCAGAAAAGATATAGGCAAATATTGGTTTGGTAACAGAGTTGTAGATGGGTGGAATGGACTACCAAGTGCTATAGTGGGGTCTAAAACGGTAGGGAGCTTTAAGATAAAATTGGATAAGCATATGGACGAGAAGGGTTGGGTGTGAAGGGGGATCAGCCGGGTTGGGCCAATCAGCACTCTGCATACCCCCATAATCCTGCGTTAATCTCTAACCGTTTTGGTAAGATGATCCTCAGGGTATTAGAGTGTTGAGCCTATAATTGGGCTTTGAAATTGAACTGGGGTTGTGTGGGACAGGGATCTGCCTTGCTTAGGCCAATCGGCTTTCTGCAGACTCCCATTTTCTTATGTTCTTATGTTCTTATGATCTTCCCTATCTTTAATACCTTGCATTTGTCAATGTTAAACTTCATCTGCTAATTTACTGACCATTCGTGTAAGGTATCTAGATCCCTTTGGAGGCACTCTATATCTCTATCTGAATCAATTGTTCTCCCCATTTTGGTATCGTCTGCAAATTTACTTATCCTACTAGTTATACCTAAATCAAGGTCATTTATGTATATAACAAACAACAGAGGACCTAATACAGATCCCCTAGGGACACCACTTTCGACTGCTCCCCATTCTGACTTCGTACCATTTATGCTGACTCTCTGCTTCCTACCAATTAGCCATGACCTAATCCATCCCAACAACGCCCCACCTATTCCATGCGCCTCAACCTTTCTCATCAATCTCTCATGGGGGACTCTGTCGAAAGCTTTACTGAAATCTAAATATATTATATCATATGACTTGTCATTATCTACTGCTTCATATACCTCTGAGAAAAAACTAAGCAAATTAGTAAGGCAAGAACGTCCCTGAGTGAATCCATGCTGAGAAGAATTTATTAAATTAAATGTATCTAAGTGGTTTCTAATTTTACTAGCAATAATTGACTCTAGTAGCTTTCCTATGATTGATGTAAGACTAATGGGACGGTAATTGGATGCTATTGATTTGTCACCTTTTTTGAAGATCGGAACTACGTTTGCAAGCTTCCAAGCTTCTGGAACTATACCTGTCTCCAATGACTTGTTAAATAAAAATGTTAATGGGTAACTTAACTCATCCCTACATTCTTTTAATACTCTAGCATATACCTCATCAGGACCAGGCGATTTATGAGGTTTCAGTCTGTCAATTTCCTTAAGCACATCATTTCTACTTATAGTAACCGTACTTAACCTATTTTCTATACTATCGCTATATACCTTACGGACTTCTGGAAACTGTGCCAAATTTTCATTAGTGAAAACGGAAAGAAATTGACTATTTAATGTACTGCACATTTCTAAATAATGTTCTGTCATTTCTCCTATCGAAGTTTTAAGGGGACCAATTACATCTCTAACCTTGGATTTATATAGTTGGTAAAAAAAACACTTTAGGATTATTTTTTGAGTCATTGGCAACCTTAATTTCATAATTTCTTTTTTCTTTCCTAATATCCTTTTTTACCTGTCTTGATAGATTCTGATAGTAAGCAAGTAGATGAATTTCGCCTTTCCTAATTTTTCTATATATTCCTCTCTTTTGTCCTAGAAGATTTAATAGTCTATTATTCATCCATTTGGGTTGGTTCTGTGTTGATCTAAATTTTCTTTTGGGGATGTATTTATTTTGTGCATTGAATACTGACTCGATAAAAGTATGTATCTACCAAGGTTGACGTCTCTTCCTGACTTAAGATGACAGGTGCCTGAGAAGGGGTACACTCATTTGGACACCTGGATCGACTTAATGTTTTGACCATAGGGTCAGCTAATAGGGCTCTTCTTAACCCACCATAATTGGCTTTTCTGAAGTCAGGTATTAATGTTGTATTTTCTCTGGTATTACCTTTCCATTGTATATTAAAATACACAGAATTGTGGTCACTATTTCCTAGGTGGTCTCCTATCTCTACATTATTTACCATATGTTCATTGTTACTGAAAACTAAATCGAGAATATTATTACCTCTAGTCGGCGTATCAATGAATTGAAATAAAAAACTATCTTGTACTTCCTCTATAAACTCCTCAGAATCAGAGTCTCCTATTTGATGCTGCCAATCTATATTCGGAAAATTAAAATCCCCCATAATGCACACATTGCTAAACCTTGATGCCATTTTAATTTCCTCCCATGTCATTTCTACTCATATTTGGCGGTCTATACATAACTCCAATAACTATGGTCTCACTACCTTCGTTAACCTCTACCCAAACATTTTCATTATCGTTATTTAGTCTAATACCTGATTTAATACAGCTTTTTAATGTACTCCTGACAAACACTGCTATACCGCCACCCCTCTTACTTGTTCGGTCATATTTAAACAAACTATATCCTGGTATATCAAATTCTGCTAAAAAATGCCTGGTTTCTGTTTTAATCCACGTTTCAGTTAGCGCTATTATGTCTATATTTTCTTTGCTAACAAGGGCTCTAAGTTCGTTCATTTTGTTACATAGACTCCTACAGTTTGTGTAATATACTCTCAATTTACTTCTTTTCTTTATACCTAAATTACCTTTATGTCTAACGACATTTCCATCTTCCGTTGCACCATCACTACTATCATTTGCAATATAGTCATCATTTTTAGCATGAGACTGAATATCCTTATCGCTTTCGCCTGACGCTAAAATTGTTCCATTTAACCTCTCATTTACACTCTCAATATTTCTGTTCAAAACCCCACAACCACCCTATCTAAAGAACTAGCTAATGTAGAAACCCCTAACCGTGAAAGATGAACCCCATCCCTTGCGTACATCCCATCTCTCCCATAGAAACTATCCCAGTTATCAATGAATGGTATTGCTTTTTCTTTGCAATATTTCTCCAAACGGCAATTGACACCAATCGCCCTGGATGTCCATTCCTTGGGAACTCCTCTTCTGGGTAGGATACAATGTACTACAGGGATCCCTCCCTTCATCCTAACTTTATCTAACACATCCCGATACTGCTGCAGCAGTTCCTCACTTCTACCCTTACCAACATCGTTACTCCCGGCACTGAGACAGATAATGGGGTTATCTCCACTATCTTCCAAGATGTGGTCCATCTTCTCTAAAACCCTCCCAACTCCATGGCCAGGCAGACACACAACCTTCCTAAGTTTAGTGCGGGTAGCCCTAACTAAATGTCTTACCATGGAGTCGCCCACAATCGACACAGACTTACCTTCTCGGGACACAGACTTACCTTTCCCTCGGGAGGATCTAGCAGCTGCAGTTGGAGAACCGTGAGCTAAAACACTTTTATATATACACGAGTGCACTGCCTCCAAACACAGGTAGGTGCGTATGGTCACTGGGTCACGAGCATAACCTAACCAGTTCGATCTCAATAATCTGTAAAGTGAAATGTGTGCCTTGCTGACATGATGTTCCTCTGACCTTTGTGACATCGCTACTAAAGTCAACAATTTACTAGATAATGACATTTTCAGGACGGCTTGCGATCGGTATGTAGCTCCGAGACTATTGTGAAACGAGACTATTATATACATTTTAATAACCTTAACCCCTTTGCACAATGTCATAATGTTCGTGTAATTCTAGCAAATAATGGATGATTTTATGCAACTCAAGCAGGACCTCTAGACATAAAAGCAGCGCACGCTAACGTAATGAACTCTTTCATCTTCTCAGATCCTCTTTAGCTGCACACAGTTGTTTAGTGATATCCAGAATATAATTGAAAGTGGCGTCATCGTATGGAAGGGAAATTTAATTTGTTGGAAATTTTCACTCAATTTGTTTTGCATGAGTTCTTTAAGGGGGAATGGGCCGGTTTTCTGGACCACCTTCTCCCTCATGTTTAGTCCCATTAGTTTTCAGATGTTAAGATATTTGCCCCATTAGTAGTCGATTTTAAGACCTTTCGCCCCCTTTCTTCGTCAATATTTAGACGTTTCGTGCTATTTAGGTATCGACTTTTTTCCTGGCGAACGATAGTGAGCCTGTAATGTTGGAAGTCGGCCTTCGGCGGCCGGGACATTTTTCTACCGACAAAACTTACAAATTAATCTAGAAGGGGGATCTAATGGATGTTTTTTTTTTAATTTGATGGATGTCTAGGGAGGAAACTAGAAAAATAATGAATACATGCAAAAATCGCCCAAAAAAAGTGAACCATGCCCCCTTGAGGTGGTAGGGTTTAATTGTTAGTTTATCTACTTATTTATTTATTTATTTATTTGTTATTGTTTGTTTCCTCCCTATACCTCCGTCAAGCTAAATATATTGTCCTCAAGATCCCCCTTAGAGATAACTTTGTATATTTTTCGGTGGAATAGTGTCCCCGCCGAAGACCAGTTCTCTTAAAAACTACAGGCTCTCTATCGCTTGCTAGGATAAAATCGACACCTAAATGGCTGAGAGGTCTTGATATTGGTAAAGAAAATGGGACGAACGGTCTTAAAATCGACAACATAATGGGGCGAATGTCTCAAAATATCAAAACTAAGGGGGTCTAAACATAAAGGAGAATGGGGTCCAGAAAAGGCAACTACCTCTTTCTTAATCCCTTCAAACAGATGGCTGCGTGTATTGTCTATATAGCAACTGAATTTGACTTTTACTGAAGCCTCTAACGACCAAAATAGTTAAGGCCCACCACAGGGGTGGTGCAATTTTGAATACGTTCTAATCGCAACCGAAATATTCCTTGTTCGAATCCCGTGCTGAAAGAGACGAATTGATAATTTGCAATAGATCCTGTTTACCAGAACAGCCCACCACATACCCCAAGGAGTAAACTCGTGGATATAAACGCCACGACAACTTTTTTTGGCTTACATTGATAAAATGAATAACATGGGAGCAGTTGTCGGGCCTCGGTCTACTGAAGGGTCTGTGTGCTGAAGACTTTACTCCCACGGTACAACCTTTTCGCTCAAATTAATTAACACGGCAAGAATATGAAAGCCCCTTTTATCTAACATTACTATTAGTTATTAATAATAGCCTCAGTGTTTTATTCAACTACTGTATTGCATAAGAGCTTGAAATATTTATAATTACGGAGTGATATGATTTTGTTTTTATTTTATTTTTTTAGAAAATGAAAACTCCTACTTGGAGAAAGTATTACATTTCATACAGTAGTCGTTGGTCCCCTATTTCAGAGTACTATACAGAAGTTTTACAACTGTCCTCACGTAATTCGTCCTGACTGTCGGTGGTTCGAACCCGGCTGAACAGTAGTAGCGCAGGTATTCAAGCTGAGGCGGAGCTAGGGTAAAAGAAGGCGGGGCCGATGGTGTAGACTATACTGTATATATATATATATATATATATATATATATATTTATATATATATATATATATATATATATACTATATATATCCCGGGTTCAAATCCCGATGTATCAATGGGAAGATATTATTGGGATGGAATTTGTGCTGTACCTGGTATCAGTGCATTACCACAAGCCCACCGAAACGTCAATAAAATACCCTCATTGTTCCCTGATTAAATAGCACTGTATGAATATTCCCATACTCAAAATATGCTATAGGGGTGCAATGCCTGGTGAGTTATCTGCTCAACAGGTGGCGTTGTGTGTGTGTAAGTGTGAGAGTCCGAGTGTAGGGGATGAGACAGTGAAGCACGGGAACGAGGTGGCTTCAGAGATGGGATCGTTTCGGGCCATGAGTGAGCACCGTGCCTCATGTGAAGGCAAGATGGCAGGTGCTCGTTGTACTCTACGTGCTTCACATGTCTCACTCCCTAGACTGGAACAAGACCTCACGGGCTTCATTGTAAAGCGGTGAATGTTAAGGCTCTCAGCCTATGCCGAGAGGAAGTAAGTTGGAATATAGAAAAAAAAAAAAAAATAAATAAAAAAAAAAAAAAAAAAAAAATATATATATATATATATATATATATGGTGGAGTGGTCTTGCCACTGGACTGGTAATCCAATGGACCCGGGTTCGAATCCCGATATGTCAATGGGAAGATATTATTGGGATGGAATTTGTGCTGTACCTAGTATCAGTGCATTACCACAAAGCCCACCGAAACACCAAATAAATACCCTCATTGTTCCCTGATTAAATAACACTGTTTGAATATTCCCATATTCAAAATATGCTACAGGGGTGCAATGCCTAATGAGTTCATTGCTCAATAGGTGGCGTTCTAAGAGTGAGGGTCCGAGTCTAGGAGATATGACAGTGAAGCACTGGAGCGAGGCAGCTTCAGAGATGGGGCTGCTTGTAGCCGTGAGTGAGCAACTAAGCCCCATGTATCCTGCGAAGGCAAGATGGCAGGGTCTGGTTGCAGCTAAAAAGTGTTTCTCATGTCTCGACCCCTAGACTGGAACTAGACCTCACGGGCTTCACCGTTCAATGTAGAACGGTTGAATGTACAGGCTCTCATCCTATGCCCGAGAGGGCATAATCCAACTACTCCCGAGAGGGAGTAGTTGGATTATATAGAAAAAACAAAACAGAAACAAAATATATATAGATATGAATATACGGTATATACTGTATATATATGTATGTATAAATATATTATTATTATATATATATATATATATATATATATATATATATATATATATATATTAAATATTATATTAGTCCCTTGTATAGGGCAATGTACAATTTAATAAATTATAACTATTTAATTCCCTTTTTCGTTTACTATTCCCTTCTATAGAATAGTATGATCATGAAAAACGTTGTCCTTGTCATTTACCATTCCCATGTATAGAACAATGTGTAGCTATGAAACAGAGACGTGCCTCGTTTAATTTAGTTTTCCCTTGGATAGAGGAAGGTATATCTAAGAAGCATAAACAATTCCCTTATATTTACCATCACCCATTTGTATTCACCATTGCCATGTATAGAAAAATGTATAACTATGAAACACAACCATACCCCTTTATATTTACTATTTCCGTGTATAGAACAATGTATAACTAACAAACAAAACCCCAGCCATATATATTTACCCTCCCCTTATGTTTCACCGGGTCATTAGTCCCCGTCCATCTCCTCCTCTCGATTCTAACTACCCTTATAACACTATCTGGTACGTCGTCTTGGAGTTTATTATGATATTGTGTTAAATTGTTATGGAGGATTTAGCTTGCTTTCGCCATTTTCGAGCAATGTTTACTATTTTGTCCTCTAAGCTAACAAAAACGCCTTCCTAAACTTTCTTAAGCTAAAAAATGCCCAATCAGACAACCTTTAATCTAAATGTGTACATTATTTTTTTGTTTTTCGATAGAAAAATGGTCCCGGTCATATGGCAATTCCTTCTATGTTGCCGGCTCGCCATTCCTCGCCCACCGGGTGAAATGTTTTAACATTTCCAAACTAATGGAGCAAAACAGGTGAATCCATTGGTGGTGGTGTGGTGAGTGAGTGGGATGGCAGACATAGTGGATGAGACATTGGTGGTGTGATGAGTGAGTGAGATGGCAGACATAGTGGATGATACATTGGTGGTGTGTCGAGTGAGTGGGGTGACAGACATAGTGGATGATACATTGGTGGTGTGATGAGTGAGTGGGGTGACAGACATAGTGGATGATACATTGGTGGTGTCATGAGTGAGTTGGGTGACATACATAGTGGATGATACATTGGTGGTGTGATGAGTGAGTGGGGTGTCAGACATAGTGGATGAGACATTGGTGGTGTGATGAGTGAGTGGGGTGTCAGACATAGTGGATGAGACATTGGTGGTGTGATGAGTGAGTGGAGTGTCAGACATAGTGGATGAGACATTGGTGGTGTGATGAGTGAGTGGGGTGACAGACATAGTGGTTGAGACATTGCTGGTGTGTTGAGTGAGTGGGGTGACAGACATAGTGGATGAGACATTGGTGGTGTGACGAGTGAGTGGGGTGACAGACAGTGGATGAGACATTGGTGGTGTGATGAGTGAGTGGCGTGACAGACATTGGTGGTGTGATGAGTGATTGGGGTGACAGACATTGGTGGTGTGATGAGTGAGTGGGGTGACAGACATTGGTGGTGTGATGAGTGAGTGGGGTGACAGACATTGGTGGTGTGATGAGTGAGTGGCATGACAGACATAGGTGGTGTGATGAGTGAGTGGCGTGACAGACATTGGTGGTGTGATGAGTGAGTGGAGTGACAGACATTGGTGGTGTGATGAGTGAGTGGGGTGACAGACATTGGTGGTGTGATGAGTGATTGGGGTGACAGACATTGGTGGTGTGATGAGTGAGTGGGGTGACAGACATTGGTGGTGTGATGAGTGAGTGGGGTGACAGACATTGGTGGTGTGATGAGTGAGTGGCGTGACAGACATAGGTGGTGTGATGAGTGAGTGGCGTGACAGACATTGGTGGTGTGATGAGTGAGTGGAGTGACAGACATTGGTGGTGTGATGAGTGAGTGGGGTGACAGACATTGGTGGTGTGATGAGTGAGTGGCGTGACAGACATTGGTGGTGTGATGAGTGAGTGGGGTGGCAGACATAGTGGATGAGACATTGGTGGTGGGGTGAGTGAGTGGGGTGACAGACATTGGTGGTGTGATGAGTGAGGGGGATGACAGACATTGGTGGTGTGATGAGTGAGTGGGGTGGCAGACATAGTGGATGAGACATTGATGGTGTGTTGAGTGAGTGGGGTGACAGACATTGGTGGTGGGATGAGTGAGTGGGGTGACAGACATAGTGGATGATACATTGGTGGTGTGATGAGTGAGTGGGGTGACAGACATAATGGATGAGACATTGATGGTGTGTTGAGTGAGTGGGGTGACAGACATAGTGGATGATACATTGGTGGTGGGATGAGTGAGAGGGGTGGCAGACATAGTGAATGAGACATTGGTGGTGGGATGAGTGAGTGGGGTGTCAGACATAGTGGATGAGACATTGATGGCGTGATGAGTGAGTGGAGTGACAGACATAGTGGATGATACATTGGTGGTGTGATGAGTGAGTTGGGTGACAGACATAGTGGATGAGACATTGATGGTGTGTTGAGTGAGTGGGGTGACAGACATAGTGGATGATACATTGGTGGTGTGATGAGTGAGTGGGGTGTCAGACATAGTGGATGAGACATTGGTGGTGTGATGAGTGAGTGGGATGACAGACATAGTGGATGAGACATTGATGGTGTGATGAGTGAGTGGGGTGACAGACATAATGGATGAGACATTGATGGTGTGTTGAGTGAGTGGGGTGACAGACATAGTGGATGATACATTGGTGGTGGGATGAGTGAGAGGGGTGGCAGAGATAGTGAATGAGACATTGGTGGTGGGATGAGTGAGTGGGGTGTCAGACATAGTGGATGAGACATTGATGGCGTGATGAGTGAGTGGAGTGACAGACATAGTGGATGATACATTGGTGGTGTGATGAGTGAGTGGGGTGACAGACATAGTGGATGAGACATTGATGGTGTGTTGAGTGAGTGGGGTGACAGACATAGTGGATGATACATTGGTGGTGTGATGAGTGAGTGGGGTGTCAGACATAGTGGATGAGACATTGGTGGTGTGATGAGTGAGTGGGATGACAGACATAGTGGATGAGACATTGATGGTGTGTTGAGTGGTGAAGGTTGTGGGCTATAATAGAAAGGCTGGATGAATAATACGGAGTAATAATATAATGTTTGGTGGCGTACAGTCAATCATAAAATATTTGTGGATCTCACCTCTATCTACTTGTGGAAGAATATCCTTGGAAAGAATCGATGAATATTATAATATGTAGGCTATATCAGCTACAAAACTATATATATTATTGATTTAAGGGGGATGGTTCACGTTTTGGTAGATTTTTTTAATTTATTGATTATTTTCTTTAGTTTCCTCCCTAGACCTCCATCAAACTTTCAAACACATCGAGCCGATCCCCCTTCTAGATTAATTTGTACATTTTTCGGTAGAAAATTTTCCCGGCCAAAGGCCGGTTACTCTTAACATTACAGGCTCGCTATCGCTCGCCAGGAAAAAATCGACATCTAAATGGCACGAAAGGTCTTAAAATTGACAAAGAAATGGGGCAAAATGTATCAAAATCGCCAAACTAATGGGCCGAACGTCATAAAATCTGAAAACTATTGGGGTTATGCATCAGGAAGAAGGGTGGCCAGAAAAACAGCCCATGTCCCCTTAAGCATGTTCCATCCAAATATCAATATAGATAGTGATAATTACATACATAACACTAGAGGGGCACTTATTAGAGTGCATATGTCCGCCTACACTGGATACCATAATCTCTAGCCCACTCATAAATATTCCTGGACTTCACCTATTTCTAACTATGGAAGGATATCTCTATAAACCAACTTATCAATATAATTTGCTATAAACCAACTACAAAAGTATATATACTATTTATTGAAAAGCAAGTTCCATCCCAAAATTAATACAGATAGTTATAATTGCATAAAGAAAAACATATGTGGTCCCCAATTTCGCAAGATAGGCTAGAGACTATGGTTCCTGAGTGTACAACTGATTGCGTCCTAAATGGAATCACGTTTTCATTGGCGCATATCCTATCTGCTAACCAAATTTCGTGAACATTGGTTCATAAGTTTGTGAGGAACGGCCCACCATTTGCGTCCTCATCTTGGATAACATAAAGTTGTGATGAACAGATGGGGTCACTTAATCTCTGTATTCCAACATTGCATGGGTAATTTAAATCCAACAGGTTCTAAATTAAAGCTTAGCAAGTATTCAGCCTCCTAAAATATACTGCCTCGAGTCTAGGGACCAATAAAAATGCAATATTACCAGTTAGTAAGTTGCCAGAAAATCATATACTGTATATACTGGTAAATCATATACTGTATATACTGGTAAATCATATACTGTATATACTGGTAAATCATATACTGTATATACTGGTAAATTATATACTGTATATACTGGTAAATCATATACTGTATATACTGGTAAATTATATACTGTATATACTGGTAAATCATATACTGTATATACTGGTAAATTGAAAGTTGTCAGAAAAATGTACTCATGTTACTTCTACTTCGTTACGGGGTGTAAACTCTTTCTTCGAATAGTCCCTTTTAAGGGGGAATGGTTCACTTATTGGTAGTTTTTTCATTTATTTATTATTATTTTTAGTTTCCTCCCTAGACCTCCATCAAACTTAAAAAAAACATCCATCAGATCCCCCTTCTAGATTAATTTGCACATTTTTCGGTAGAAAAATGTTCCGGCCAAAGGCCGGTTACTCTTAGATTACAGGCTCGCTATCGCTCGCCAGGAAAAAATCGACACTTAAATGGCACGAAAGGTCTTAAAATTGACAACGAAATGGGGCAAAAGGTATTAAAATCGCCAAACTAATGGGCCGAACGTCATAAAATCTGAAGACTATTGGGGGTAAGCATGAGGAAGAAGGGTGGCCAGAAAAACAGCCCATGTCCCCTTAATTGTGTTCTAGCTACCTCCAGACGATATTGACCAGTTTGTACAGTAGGCCTAATAAGTGATGTCTCGGCACCCATTATGCTTTGATTAATAATGGGTATCAGCAATATTGACACATGATTTCTTCTTTTTGTGTGAGATATACAACCATGTTCCTACACTTATCCACCCTATTCAACATCTGACAGACATTAATATAGCACAGAGCGAGCCAAACGTAATGCCAGCTGAGACATGACTTATTAGCGCCACTGTACAGGACGACTCTTATTCAAAGGCTAAAGGAACTGTCCCCATTGATTTATAACTATCACTACTACTACTACTCACACAGATTTACATTTACATAGATTTACTTAAATACAGTAACCACACAGACCTTACGATCCAGGCGAGGTGATCAGGACTTACTTCTAATGGAGATAGTAGAACCTTAAGCAAAAAATAGTGGAAGAAAAGGATCGCACAGAAGAAGAAGAAGAAGGAAATAAACCCAGATCATTAATAAACTGGATACAATCGTTTCCGGCTAGCTAGAACAATGTATATATTGGCGTCGTCTGCTTGAAAGGGTTAAAGACAAGGGATTGAGGGGTGAGGAGGGGCGGAATAAGGGGTGTTGAATTTCAGGGTTATTCTGGTGAGGGGTGTGGGCTTAGTAGTAAAGGTGTAAGGGGCGAGGAGGTGGCTGGGTGAGGGGTGAGGGGTGACAAGAGGTAAGGGTGAGGGGAGATGATGTGTTAGGGGTAAGTGGGTGGCAATGTGATATGAAAGAGGTGAGGGGAGAGACGAGGTATGATGGGTAAGGGGGTGGTTTGGTGTGAGGTGTAAGGGGGTGGTTGGGTGTGAGGTGTAAGGGGGTGGTTGGGTGTGAGGGGAGAGCGGATGGAGGGGCGTGAAGGGTGAGAGGGTGGAGGGGAGACAAGATGTGAAGGGGTTATGGGGGGGGGGCAGAGGTAAGGGAGTTAGGGGGTAAGGAGGGTGGCGGGGTGACAAGATGGGAAGAGTGAGGGGTGAGAGGAAGACCAGAGGTAAGAGGGTAAGGGGAGGGGGAGGGGGGGTTGGGGGTTAGGGCGACATTATGAAATATATACAGTACTAGGAGGGGTACCCGGCGTTGCCCGGGTTTAAATTCTACTACCATAATCACCATCATCAATCACTACTACCACAATCATCACAATACTACTACTACCATAATCACTGGCCTCGACCTCCCTGTGCCTCATTAAACGGCGCCCTCGATTTCGGCCGCCAAATGACCGATTTTGGATCTGACCTCATCCGTACCCCCATTTTGGGGAGCTGCGAACAACTTTCGTTCCATACACCTCTTCGATCGGAGGCCTCCTTTTGCCCCAAACGGCCATTTTTTCCGCATTTTTTTCCGCTCCCGTATACTACATAAGTTCTGCCGAAAATTGTATTAAACAAAAGTGTCTCTGATTTCCACTAAACTCGCCTAAAACCATCTCCAAAGCCTGGGCTTTCCAACGGTGCCCCACACTCCCACCTGGTACCAAAACTGTGGGAGGAGTTTAGTAACAAAGGTCGGGTAACTGACAAACAGACAAACATTGACCTTTATTTATTAAGATCTGTGTAGTGGGGGGGGGGGGGGGGTAGGGGGTTAGGGCGTCTGTATGAGAGTGAGGGGTGGGGGGAAGACACGAGGTAAGGGTGTGTGGTGGGGACGGGGGGGGCGGCAGTATGAGAGTGATGGGTGGGGAGAGAGGTAAGGGCGTGTGTGTGGGGGTTGGGGGCAAGGGGGCTGCAGGATGATAGTATTAGAGTGAGGGGGGGGGTGAGAGACTAGAAGGGGGGTAAAGGGACTGGCGGGGTGGACAGGGTTGAGGGAGAGACAAAGGGTAAGGCGGAGGGATGGGGGGTGGCGGGATGGAGAGGGTAAGGGGGAGACAAGATTTAAGGGTGTGTGAGGTGGTAAGCTAATTGGGGTGAGTACAAAGGCGTACAAAGTACAAAGGAAATCAAGTAACAACAGATCTAGTGACCCTTCTAGGGTGCTTGTTCTCCAAAACACTGAGGATCAAGTGTCCAAACAGTGGTTTAGAGTGGGTAAGGGAACATTGGAAAGGGAACTACTGCCCTAGAACTAATGTCCGTGGCAGGATTAGGAAGTTAGTAGGGGACAGATGGGTTAGTAACTGAGGGGGGGATAAAATAAAGTTATTAATTTACAAACGCAGTCAGTCGCGGGTTTGATGCGAGATATTTGTCTAAGCGGAGTTTAAATGAATCAACGGTGCTGCAGTCTATAACGTCTCGGGGAAGCCCATTCCACAAGTTGACAACTCGATTGAAGAAGAAATTCTTAGATTCGTGTGAGTTAAAAGATTTACTAATAATTTTGCAACCGTTTCCCCGCGTGTAATTAGATTGGTCGATAGTGAAGTACTTACTACAGTTCATATTGTCGATGCCTTTGATGATTTTGAACACTTGAATTAAGTCACCTCTTAATCTGCGCTGGGTTAAAGGAAATAGATTTAATTCTCTAAGACGCTCTTCGTATGGTTTGTTCTTTAGGCTAGGTATCATTTTGGTAACTCTACGTTGAACTCGTTCTAGCTTGTTTATATCTTTTTGGTAATAAGGGCACCAGGATTGAACGCAGTATTCCAGAAGAGGGCGGACTAAGGAATTGTAAAGGGTTAGGATAACTTCTTTGGATTTATGCTCAAATGACCTGCCTATAAAGCCAATTATTTTGTTTGCCTTCTTAACAACTTCTGAACATTGTTGACTCGGTTTTAGGTTACTCGATATTATTACTCCCAGATCGGTTTCTCTGTTTACATTCTTAAGCTGAGTGCCATTCATCGAATAGTTTGCTTTCTCATTTAGGTATCCGATATGTAGTACTTTACATTTATCCGCATTGAAACTCATTTGCCAAATTTGGGCCCAACATGACAATTTATCTAGATTGTGTTGCATATCGTCAACTTGTTCTTTTGAGAGTACGCTATTTGCAATTTTTGTATCGTCAGCAAATTTTGAGATTCTACAGGTGAGACCCTCATCTATGTCGTTGATGTAAATTAGAAAGAGAATTGGTCCTAGTACCGATCCCTGGGGTACCCCGCTACTTACATTGGTCCATTTAGATGCCTTACCGTTTATGACTACTCTTTGCTTTCTGTCGCTGAGCCAATTTTCTATCCATTTCAACACACCGTCTTGTATTCCATGCGCTTTTAGTTTTAGCAGTAAACGTTTGTGGGGAACTTTGTCAAAGGCCTTTTGAAAATCAAGGTATATAATATCTACAGCTTTACTCTCATCGTAGAGGTTAAGGATATCGTGGAAGATGTCTAAGAGGTTTGTTAAACAGGAACGTTTTTTACGAAAGCCGTGTTGAGTATCTTTAAGTAAGTTATTTGCCTCTAAGTGATTTACGAGTCTGTCTCTTATGACCGTAACATTTTACATACAATTGAGGTTAAGCTAATTGGACGATAGTTACTGGGTAGGGATTTGCTGCCTTTTTTTAATATCGGTGTTACGTTGGCTAGCTTCCACTGATCAGGCATAGTCCCAGACTGCAAGGATTTATTGAATAGCAATGTCGGTGGTTTGGAGAGCTCATCCTTAGCTTCCTTTAGAACTCTAGGCGAGATTGTATCAGGTCCAGGCATTTTATTTACCTTGAGTTTATCTAAACAATTCAATACTTCTCTCTCTGTAACAGTGATATTGCTTAGAACATCTGAATTATCAATCTGAATCGGCGATGGTGTAGGGATATCACTGAGGTCTTCGGTTGTAAAAACTGATGCAAAGAAGGTATTGAGGGCATTACTCATTTGTACTTCGTCTTTGGTGTATTCTCCATTTTCATCGACTAACGGTCCAACAGTTGAAGTAACTACTTTTTTCTTTCTGATATAACTATAGAATTCTTTCGGCTTTGTTTTACTTTGACTCGCAACATGTAACTCCAGGGTCTTTTTACTTTGCTTAATTAACTTTTTGGCTTTGCGTCGTAGCTCTACAAATTTCACCCGTTCTTCGTCATTTTGTGAGGATTTTAATCTATCATTAGCAAATTTTTTAGCAAGCAGACAGTCTGAAATATCTTTATTCCACCATTTGGGCTTATCATTATGGCCTGGACGCCGTATTTTCGATGGTATGCAGTCTTGCACTGCCTTAAGGTAAGTGGTTGTGAAACACTCCCAAGATGTATTTATGTCGTTATTGTTAGTCAGAAAGCTCCAGTCAGTTTCTTTAAGCTTTGATTTAAGTTTATGAAAATTTGCTTTCTTGAAATTAGGGACTTTCTCAATGCTGCTATTTGATTTGTTACTAGTAAACTTTAAAGTGAAAGTTATCGTACGATGGTCGCTGTTACTGAATTCATCACCAACATTCAAATTCTCTATTAATTCTTCTTTTGTTGCGAGTACAAGGTCAAGCACATTATTACCACGGGTCGGAGATTGTACAAATTGAAAAAGTGAACTCTCTTGCAAGTTAGCATAGAGGTCGTGTCCAGAGTGTGAAGTAAGAATATCGCCCCATTTAGTCACGGGTAAGTTGAAATCGCCAAGAATTACGGTATCTTGTATGTTAGTTATTTCTGCAATTTGTTCATAAATTTCACTGTCAGTTTGCACTGATTGAGATGGGGGTCTGTATAATAAAGCTAGTGTTATTTTAGTTCCTCGTTTATTATTTTTAGTTCCTCGGGGGGAAACGAGAGTTGGGGGAGTGTTGGTTGCGGGGGTGGCAATCTTACACGGGTGAGGGGGGAGACAAGAGGTAAGGGGGATGAAAGGGTGGGGGTGATGAGGGGGAAGACAAGAGGTAAGGGGAGTGAAGGGGTGGGGGTGGTGAGGGGGAGACAAGAGGTAAGGGTGTAAGGGGTGGGTGTGGTGAGGGGGGAGACAAGAGGTGAAGGGGTGGGGATGGTGATGGGGAGACAAGAGGTAAGGGGTGGGTGTGGTGAGGGGGGAGACAAGAGGTAAGGGGTGGGTGTGGTGAGGGGGGAGACAAGAGGTAAGGGTGTAAGGGGTGGGTGTGGTGAGGGGGGGACAAGAGGGGTGAAGGGGTGGGGATGTTGAGAGGGGAAACAGGAGGTAAACGGGGTGAGGGTGGTGAGGGGGTGAAGGGTGGGGTGGTGAGGGGGGGGGGCAAGAGGTATGGGGGATGCAGGGGTAGGGGTTGTGAGGGGGCAGACAAGAGGTAAGGGGGGTGAAAGGGACTGAAGCGGTGGGGTTGAGAGTGAGGGGTGGTGGGGGAGAAGAGAGGTAAGGGTATAAGGGGGGTGAAGAGGTGGATGAGGATGCGATGGCGGGATAACAGTGTGAGAGTGAGGGGTGTGTGGGGGGGACAAGAGGTAAGGGGGGTGAAGCGTTGGTGGTGCCAGGGTGACAGTGTGAGAGTAAGGGGGTGGGGGGAGACAAGTGGTAAGGGTGTAAGGGGGGTGAAGAGGGGGAGAGGGGAGGAGGGGTGACAGTGTGAGAGGGAGGGGTGAGGGGGGAGGGAGACAAGAGGTAAATGTGTAAGGGGGTGAAGAGGAGTGGTGGGGTGACAGTGTGAGAGTGAGGGGGTGGGGGAGACAATTGATAAAGGTGTAAGGGGCTGAGGGGGGATGGCGGGGTGACAGAATGAGAGTGAGGGGTGAGTAGGGGAGACAAGTGGTAAGGGTGTAAGGGGGGTGAAGAGGGGGGGGAAGGGGTGCCGGGGTGACAGTTTGAGGGTGAGGGGTGGGGGAGAGAAATGATAAAGGTGTAAGGGAGTGAGGGGGGATGGCGGGGATGACAGTATGAGAGTGAGCGGTGGGTGTGGGGAGACAAGAGGTAAGGGTGTAAGGGGGTGAAGAGGGGGAGTGGGGTGGGGGGAGGGGTGCCGGGGGTGACAGGGTGTTGCCAGCACTGATAAGCTCTATAACTCACATGTCCCACTAATGAGTGTGTGAGGGCCTCCACGTCAGAGAGAGAGAGAGAGAGAGAGAGAGAGAGAGAGAGAGGTAATTGGAAGGAGAACAGAGAGAGAGAGCGAGAGAGAGACGAAAGCGAGAGAGAGAGAGAGAGAGAGAGAGAGAGAGAGAGAGAGAGAGGGGGGGGGGGTAATTGGAAGGAGAAGAGAGAGAGAGAGACGAAATCGAGAGAGAAAGGTACCGTAATTGAGAGAACAGAGATGAGATTGATGTGAAAAGAAAGAGAGAGAGAGAGAGAGAGAGAGAGAGAGAGAGAGAGGTAGAGGTAATTGGAAGGAGAACAGAGAGAGAGAGCGAGAGAGAGACGAAATCGAGAGAGAAAGGTACCGTAATTGGGAGAACAGAGATGAGATTGATGTGAAAAGAAAGAGAGAGAGAGAGAGAGAAAGAGAGAGAGAGAGAGAGATGAAATTGTTTTGAAAAGAGAGAGAGAGAGAGAGAGAGAGAGAGAGATAATTGGAATGAGAACCGAGATAGAGAGACAGAGAGAGAGGTAATTGGAATGAGAACCGAGAGAGAGAGAGAGAGAGAGAGAGAGAGAGAGAGAGAGAGAGAGAGAGAGAGATATCTGAACATATATTATACTCATCTCTTCAATTCAATTAGATAACAGAACTACAATATTAATGTAAACCTTATCAAGTCGCTGTGGAAGAAGAACATGTAGGGTATTAAGGGAGAGGTAGCTACTTTTTCTCCCTCATGTTTAGTCCCATTAGCTTCGATATTTTAAGACGTTCGTTCCATTAGTTTGGAGATTTTAAGACCTTTCGCCCAATTTCTTTGTAAATATAAAGACCTTTCTTCGATTTCTTCCTGGTGAGCGATAGCGAGCATGTAATTCTATGGTGAACCGGCCCTTGGCTGGGAAATTTTTCTACCGAAAACTGTAAAAATATATCCTGAAGGTGGATCCTGGGGTTGCTATATTAAGTTTGATGGAGGTCTAGGGGGAAAACTTAAAAAAGAAAAACAAAAAATACATAAACAAAAAAATTGACTAAAAAATGAACCATCCCCCCTTAAGGACATTATAAGAACATGAACTACTACACCAATGTCTCGACCAACTCTAATAAGAAACTGATAAGCCTAATTCATCAATTAATTATCCCAGTTTGGTCCGAGGAGGGGCGGGGGTGGGTGGGGGTTTGGGGGTGTCTTTTTAGACCTCACGTATTTCGCTACATGAGTTTGGAGATTTTAAGACGTTTCACCCTATTAATTTGACGATCATTAGACGCTTCACCCCATTCAGGTGTCAGTGTTTTTTTTCTGGGCGAGCAATAGCGAGCCTGTAGAAGAATAGAAGCCGATAGGAGAATCGGCCTTTGACAGGAACATATTTCTCTCGAATAATGTACAAATTTAGCTTGAAGGGGGCTGGTGCTTTTTTTTTATGTATTTATTTATTTTTTTAGTTTGAAGAAAGTCTGGGAAGGCGTTTTTCTTAGCCCAGTAAACAAACTAAAATACATTGCTCGAAAATGGCAAAAGCAAACCAAACCCTCCACAAACATGAAACAAAATAAAATAACCCCCACGAGGTCGGATCAGATAGTGTCAATCTGTGTGGAGCCCTAAAGAAACACAGTTCAGAAAACACGTCCGTCACTGATTAGCCCACACAAAAACTACTATTATGTTAAATCAGGAGCCACGGAAGAATGTTGGACAAAATAGACCATCTTTTTTAATTAACCATCTTTTTAATTAACCCCACACCACCTAAGACTTAAGGGGAGATGGATTTTTTTTTTTTTTTTGGTCGATTATTTTATATATTTAACATGTTCTTCCATCAAACTTTAAAGAAAACACATCCATTAGATCCCCCTTCTAGATTAATTTGTACATGTTTCGGTAGAAAAATGTCTCGGCCGAAGGCCGGTTCTTCCAAAAATACAGGCTCACTATTTTTCGCCAGGGGAAAAAATCGACACCGAAATATCATGGAAGGTCTTAATATTGACAAAGAAATGGGGCTAAAGGTCTTAAAATCGACAAACTAATGGGGCAAACATCTTAAAATCTTAAAACTAATGGGGCTAAACATGAGGAAGAAAAGAGTCTAGAAAAACGACCCATCTCCCCTTAACTCGCTGGTATAGTCGCGGTCATTAATTCAAACCAAAACAGCTTCGAAAGTATATGATGTATGAGCACTAACCACTTCAGTACCAGCGACGTCTTTTTTGTTATATTCTAGCTATATTTAGACGACTTTGTGCAGTTCAAAACGGATTTGTGGTAGTAAAAATGGTTAAGTGAGATAGTTTGAAGCCTGTTAATTGCTGGAGGACCTTTTTAAACTAAATTAAAATTGTCTAATAGTAGCCAAAATAAAGTTAATAGAACGTCACCGGTACAGGAGGTGTTAGTAACCCCGACTATATAATTATACTGTACATACAAAATAGTCCCTTTCTATATACAGCACAATATATATATATATATATATATATATATATATATATATATATATATATATATATACAGTATATATATATATATATATATATATATATATACAGTATATATATATATATATATATATATATATATATATATATATATATATATATTATATATAGGCTTTTGATTCAACCCTTTCAAGAAGTGCGGTATGGGTGGAACCAACCCACACATGCAAGCAATATTCAATACATGGACGCACTGTGCCCCTATACAGAACAAGAAGCTGTGCGGGGGTGTGGAGCCAACAAAGACGGTTGAGCACTCCTAGCTTCTGGGAAGCTGTTTTATATGTATATACAGGTATATACATATATGTAGGTAGATATAGATAGATATAATATTATATGCTGCTTGTTTTTCGATCATTTACAACGGGTTGCACATTATCCTCATTAAAATGGTAATTGTTGTTACAACAGACAATAAAACTAAGACATTGACCTTGTGATATTAGTGAGGTAGGAGAACTGCTAATTAAAAGACGGTAAAGGGAAATCGAAAATATGATAATGGAGAAAGGAAAATTGGTGGATGAAAGAAATTAATAAGATATAGCGAAAAGAAACTTGCTTGAATAGACTGTATGTATGGTCTTTGTATGTGTGTATTGTGTATGTACATAAGTGAGTGTTCAGTATATTTGTGTGAGTTCTATGTGTGTGTGTGTGTGTGTGTGTGTGTGTGTGTGTGTGTGTATGCATTGTGATTAAGTATACGTATATTCAGTCGCCTGTAGTAATAGGTGGTACATATTTTGTCGACTTATACTGTCACGTTGATGTAATATTTTGAAACATGCCCTTTAGACACATGCCCTTATCAGTATTTTACCTCAACCATTGTTCACTGGCTAAGGTTTATCATAAAGAAGCGTACCCTCAATGTGTACAGGTGATTGTATAGTTGCCCATATTAAATTGGATCCATTCTGTAATTTTAGCGAAGAAAGGAAACATGATATCGTTGACTCACATAAATAATATGCTATAAATCTGTTAGTTGGGCATATTATTTAACTACTGCATAAGAAAATACACTTCAAATTCAATCATACTAATTTCCCCCTCAGACATAAGAATAGGGAGAGCAACGAATTCTTGTGGCCAACTGTACTTTACGTGTGAGACCAGAACCTTATTATACCTCCCCGCCATCATCATCATCATCATCTCTCCCTATCTGTTCCCATACCCATCCATCAGCCAGGCTCTCTATCTCACCTCTTATCAACGCAATTAACCCTTATCTCCCCGCGTGTTCCTGTCTAAACACCCATTCATCTCGTCAAATAAAAGAGAGACGCGAACATAATTTACAACGCCAGCCTCACTCGTTGTGTAACCTGGAAATATAGTGTATACTTTTTTGTTGTTGTCGTCGTGTGGGGTTGTGTGCTCTGTGCTTCTGTTTGTATTTGTCTGTCTCGTCGTCCTCTCTCTCTCTCTCTCTCTCTCTCTCTCTCTCTCTCTCTCTCTCTCTCTCTCTCTCTCTCTCTCTCTCTCTCTCTCCTCGCTTTCTTACACAAACTCCCATATCTCTCTCTCTCTCTCCTTTCCTCCCTTCCTCCCTTCCCCTCTTCAACTTCTCAACTTCTCCCCCATCATCACCACAACAACAACAACACCATGCCCCCCTCTCCCATCTCCCATCTCTCTCAGTTTACTTCACCCAAGTGCTTAATTACCTACCTGCATCTACCTGCCTTCATTAGTGTTGCATCTGCCTTCCTATTCTCTCACTCCCCTCTTCCCTCCCTCCCTCCCGTCTGCTTGTCTCCCCTCTCTCTCACTCTCTCACACTCAGACTCTCTCTCTCCCGGCACATACACAACACACACAACTTTCCGTGGCAACTTGACAATCTACTCTCGCCTCTCTCACTGTCTCTGTTTCTGTCTGTCGGTCTGTGTATGTCTCTCTCTCTCTTTCTCTCTCTCACTCTTGGAGTGACTGGAATCACTCCAAGAGTTTGTAACACTCAACGTTGGAGTATCACTAACGCAAATTGTTTCAACTCCAGCATCCACCACCGCCCCAACGTCATCTGCCAACAATCCAACACCTGCAGTAGACACTGCAGCAGATGATTCTGACGAACCTGAGCCGACATCAAACCAGGACAGCCGCCCTGTTCACCTTAGTCTCTCCCCCACTCCTCGTGCAAGAAGCCTGCTAGCACGAACAGTACCAACCCCTCGCCCCCGTTCTAACCACTCCTCTCCCCGACCTGTACGTAGAGTCCCGCCACCACAGGTTTCCGGATTTACACCAGTGAGGAACGGTGCACGGCCAACGCAGAAAAGGTCTCATCTACCAGTCACAATGTCAAACAGATTTGAGATATTGGTAGAGATGGAAGACGAACCAGAAGAGACGAGGCTCGTTGGGGATTCCATCCTACGAGGACAGGTCGAAGAGTTCTGCGACAGAGTCCCAATTCAACGAAAAAGATTTTGCATCCCAGGAGCTGGACTGGACGACATTGTGGAAGCCTTCGAAGATACCACAAAGGATGCAAATGAAAATACCCTTTTTGTCATCCATGCTGGTTCAAATGACGTCATGCGCACCAGATCCGAAGAGTTGATGGAGAAATATCGCAAGATGATCCAGCACTACAAAAACAAGTCAAGGAATATCATCATCTCAGGCATTCTCCCCAAGATCGACGCACCTGACAAATTCTACGACAAGGCCTTCAGCACAAATAGCCGACTAAAACATTTGTGTCTGAGAGAAGAAGTTGAATTCATCAACCTCTGGGACAACTTCTACAACCAGCCTACTCTGTTCCGCAAGGATGGCACTCATCTAAACCCTGTGGGTTCAGCACGCATGGGTCGTCTCCTACACGAAGCAGTCCGCAGCCATGGATCAAAAAACGCCATCCGAGAAGAAGCAGCAGTGACATAAATCATCCAACGCCAAGAAAAACACAGAGGCAACCGAGGACCACCAGCGATAAGGACCGGAGACAGCGAGGACCGAGGACAGCCATGAACATAAATGTAGATCCGACAAGAACCAAAAATATTATTAAAGCGCGTTCCGTGAGTTCTAAAATAACAAATTTAAAGGTTTTCTATGCAAACGCTCGTAGCATACGCAATAAATTTTCAGATTTAGAGGAGCTAGTGTTTACAGAAAATTATGATGTGATTGGCATAACAGAATCTTGGCTCAATACAGAAGATAGAGACTTTTTAGCAGAGTATTCACTTCCCGGTTATGTAATGTTTGAGAAAAGCCGAATAAATCGAAATGGAGGTGGCGTTTTACTTTATATCAAAGAAAGTCTTAACCCTACCCTCTTGTCAAAACCTCAAATTGTGAACGTCGACGCATCTTTTGTGCTAATAAAGAATAATAAAGGTACCAAAATAATACTTGCATTAATTTACAGACCTCCAGCTCAATCAGTGCAAACTGACCGAGAAATTTACGAACAAATTGCAGATGTAAGTAACTCACAAGATACCGTAATTTTTGGTGACTTTAGTTTACCTGTGACCAAGTGGGGCGATACTCTTACTTCACACTCCGGACATGACTTGTATACGAACTTGCAAGAGAGTTCGCTTTATCAATTTGTTGGAACGCCGACCCGTGGTAATAACGTTCTTGACATTGTACTTGCAACAAAAGAAGAATTAATAGAGAATTTGAATGTTGGTGATGAATTCAGTAACAGCGACCATCATACGATAACTTTCACTTTATTAAACTTTACTAGTAACGAACCAAATAGTAGCATCGAAAAAGTCCCTAATTTCAAGAAAGCAAATTTTCCTAAACTTAGAGCTATGTTTAAAGAAACTGACTGGAGCTTTTTAATTCACAATAACGACATAAATACATCTTGGAAGTTATTCGAAGCCACTTACCTAAAAGCAGTGCAAGACTGCATACCATCGAAAACTCGGCGTCCAGGCCATAATAATAAGCCCAAATGGTGGAATAAAGATATTTCAAACTGCCTGCTTGCTAAAAAATTTGCTAATGATAGATTAAAATCCTCACAAAATGACGAAGAACGGCTGAAATTTGTAGAGCTACGACGCAAAGCCAAAAAGTTAATAAAGCAAAGTAAAAAGACCTTAGAGTTACATTGCGAATCAAAGTAAAACAAACCCGAAAGAATTCTATAGTTATATCAGAAAGAAAAAAGTAGTTACTTCAACTGTTGGACCGTTAGTCGATGAAAATGGAGAATACACCAAAGACGAAGAACAAATGAGTAATGCCCTCAATACCTTCTTTGCATCAGTTTTTACAACAGAAGACCTCAGTGATATCCCTACACCATCGCCGATTCAGATTGATAATTCAGATGTTTTAAGCAATATCACCGTTACAGAGAGAGAAGTATTGAATTGTTTAGATAAACTCAAGGTAAATAAAACGCCTGGACCTGATACAATCTCGCCTAGAGTTCTAAAGGAAGCTAAGGATGAGCTCTCTAAACCACTGACATTACTATTCAATAAATCCTTGCAGTCTGGAACTATGCCCGATCAGTGGAAGCTAGCCAACGTAACACCGATATTCAAAAAAGGCAGCAAATCCCTATCCAGTAACTATCGTCCAATTAGCTTAACCTCAGTTGTATGTAAAATGCTAGAAACGGTCATAAGAGACAGACTCGTAAATCACTTAGAGGAAAATAACATACTTAAAGATACTCAACACGGCTTTCGTAAAAAACGTTCCTGTTTAACAAACCTCTTAGACTTCTTCCACGATATCCTCAACCTCTACGATGAGAGTAAAGCTGTAGATATTATATACCTTGATTTTCAAAAGGCCTTTGACAAAGTTCCCCACAAACGTTTACTGCTAAAACTAAAAGCGCATGGAATACAAGACGGTGTGTTGAAATGGATAGAAAATTGGCTCAGCGACAGAAAGCAAAGAGTAGTCATAAACGGTAAGGCATCAAAATGGACCAATGTAAGTAGCGGGGTACCCCAGGGATCGGTACTAGGACCAATTCTCTTTCTAATTTACATCAACGACATAGATGAGGGTCTCACCTGTACAATCTCAAAATTTGCTGACGATACAAAAATTGCAAATAGCGTACTCTCAAAAGAACAAGTTGACGATATGCAACACAATCTAGATAAATTGTCATGTTGGGCCCAAATTTGGCAAATGAGTTTCAATGCGGATAAATGTAAAGTACTACATATCGGATACCTAAATGAGAAAGCAAACTATTCGATGAATGGCACTCAGCTTAAGAATGTAAACAGAGAAACCGATCTGGGAGTAACAATATCGAGTAACCTAAAACCGAGTCAACAATGTTCAGAAGTTGTTAAGAAGGCAAACAAAATAATTGGCTTTATAGGCAGGTCATTTGAGCATAAATCCAAAGAAGTTATCCTAACCCTTTACAATTCCTTAGTCCGCCCTCTTCTGGAATACTGCGTTCAATCCTGGTACCCTTATTACCAAAAAGATATAAACAAGCTAGAACGAGTTCAACGTAGAGTTACCAAAATGATACCTAGCCTAAAGAACAAACCATACGAAGAGCGTCTTAGAGAATTAAATCTATTTCCTTTAACCCAGCGCAGATTAAGAGGTGACTTAATTCAAGTGTTCAAAATCATCAAAGGCATCGACAATATGAACTGTAGTAAGTACTTCACTATCGACCAATCTAATTACACGCGGGGAAACGGTTGCAAAATTATTGGTAAATCTTTTAACTCGCACGAATCTAAGAATTTCTTCTTCAATCAAGTTGTCAACTTGTGGAATGGGCTTCCCCGAAACGTTATAGACTGCATCACCGTTGATTCATTTAAACTCCGCCTAGACAAATATCTCGCATCAAACCCGCGACTGACTGCGTTTGTAAATGAATAACTTTATTTTATCCCCCCCTCAGTTACTAACCCATCTGTCCCCTACTAACTTCCTAATCCTGCCACGGACATTAGTTCCAGGGCAGTAATTCCCTTTCCAATGTTCCCTTACCCACTCTAAACCACTGTTTGGACACTTGATCCTCAGTGTTTTGGAGGACAAGCAACCTAGAAGGGTCACTGGATCTGTTGTTGCTTGATTTCCTTTGTACTCCTTTGTACTCTCTCTCTCTCTCTCTCTCTCTCTCTCTCTGTGTATAGTAAATACTATATGCATATATACAGTATATATATTATATATCTATAAATAGCATATAATGTAGATATCCACATCATTAATCCATCATTAGCTACTCAAAATACTGACATTACTTTATCACACTATTACTTTTACATCACAGAAGCTTCATTATCTCCTTTTGTATCAGCGACGTATTTTATATTTTATTCTAGCTATATTTAGACGAAATTGTGCATTTTAAGAAGGATCAGTGGAAGTAAACAGGGTTATGTGAGATATTTCGAAGCCTGTTAATTGCTGGAGGACCTGTATACACTGAATAAAATCGTCTTATAGTAACCAGAATAAAGCTCAAAAGACGTCGTCGGTACAAAAGGGGTGAAGCCTATGCCAAGCCTATGCCAGAAAACCCCCTAGAACAATCAAATTTACCGTGCCAATTTCTTCAACTGATATGATTTTTTTTTTTTTTTTTTGGGGGTATAGTTCTTGGTCAGTTACTCATCTTGCCATGTATACTGCTTCCCAACCATTCTTCTAGTTTGCGTGTGTGTCCGTACTTTGTTTTTACAAGTTATAATTCATCCTATTTAACCAAATTCACACAATTAAAGCATAGATTATTATACTTAGGTTTTCCTTATTTCAAGCATATCCCTTCTATCCATGGTTCTCAATTGATATGTTATACATTTCTTAACATTTACATTTCCACTGTTCCAACTTCAAACTTTTTGTAACTTTGCCACACATAAGCCGGTATCACACGATTTTTTTCCCTCAACATCAATCCTCTACACTGGTCTAGCAGCTTAGGAGATGAACTTTTTAGATAAAGCTGTCACCTAATTTAATCTAACTTGAGTCTGGGTTCTGATACCACTGCTATTTTTTTAGAAATGATACAAGGAATTATGTTGATCATCGAAAATTGTCTATAAAAGCTTCCTTGTGATACCCAGTTTGCATTATGGCCCCACACATCTACCTGGGCACATACACTTGTCCAGGCAAACCTTTCACTCTTAAGAGGGAAGGGATTTCTGGACTCCCCTCTTCCTCTTGTTTAGCCCCATTGGTTTTGATATTTTAAGACATTCGTCCCATTAGACTAGCGATTTTAAGAACTTTCGACCCGTTTCATTATCACTATTATGATCTTTCGTGCCATTTAGGTGTCTATTGTTTCATGATGAGCAATAGCGAGAAATAACGAGCCAGTAATTTAGGAGGAAGCGGCCTTCAACCGGTATATTTTTCTACCGAAAAATGCAGAAACCTAATTCGAACGGGGGCCTTGGGATATTGATAGAGCTCTAGGGAACAATCCCTACTACTTTGCACATAATAACGAGTTCCCCAAAGGTCAAAGCAATGCATTCATTATTTTATATACCGATAAATCCCGAATTTATTATTATTGTCTGTTTGTTTTTCACCTGACGTTAACCCTTTGAGTACCAGCGACGTGTGTTATATTCTATTCTAGCTATATTTAGACGATATTATGCAGCTTAGGAAGGATCTGGGGTAGTTAAAAGGGTTGGTTGAGATAGTTTGGAGCCTTATTATTGCTAAGAGGTCCTTCCTAAGCTGAAAAAATCGTCCAATAATTGCCAGAATATGATTAAAAGGATGTCACCGGTACTGAACGGGTTAAATTCAGTCTCTTAGCCGTTGATTTCGCGATACTTATTAGTAAAATATGAAAACACTCTGTCATTTTAAGGGGACAGTAGATATATTTTGGGTCTATTTATTTATATATTCATTTATTATTTAGTTTCCTTCCTATACCTCCATCAAACTTAAAAACTAAAATAATCCATTAATTCGATCCCCCTCCTAGATTAATTTTTATATTTTTCGGCAGAAAAATGTACCAGCCGAAGGCAGGTTCTTCCAAAATTACAGGCTCACTATCTTTCGCCAGGAAAAAAAATCGACACCCAAATCGCACGAAGTAAGGTTTTAGTACTGACAAAGAACTGGGGCGAAAGGTCTTAAAATATCAAAACTAATGGACCGAACGTCATAAAATCTGAAATCTAATGGGGCTAAACATGAAGCAGAAGAGGGTCCAGAAATACGACCCATCTCCCCTTAATACCAGGTTTTCATTGTTAACCCCTTCAGGATTATGACGCGTTTTAACAGTTTATGCTGGCTGTTGTTTGTTTATTTTATTCAGTTTAGGAAGAACTTATGGGAACTGGAGAGTTAATTGTGGTGACCTTTACTACGGTACTTTGATTCCTAAAGGTCCTCTCCAAGTTGTATAAACTTGTCTATTTATAACCAGAATCATAAGTAGAATTGCGTCCACAAACTCTGAAAATATTAACAACATATTTCGCCGCAAAATCGTTGTATTAACTAAATAATCAAGATGACGACGTGGCAATTTACCATCAGAAAAACAGATCCTAGTTAAATATAATGATTCACTGTTAGTTATTGTGCCGTGACATTTAACGTGGTCTAATAAGAATATCATTTATAAGATTATTGTGTGTCTCTTGCGGCTTACTTAAGAATATACTGTATAATTTCATGAGAGAGAGAGAGAGTGAAAGTGAGAGTGTGTTTGAGAGAGTGATATATATATATACAGTATATATATATATATATACTGTATATATTTATATGTTGTATATCATCATCGACCGGAGTTAGTCCACTGCAGAAAAAAGGCCTCTCCCTAACGTTTTCATTCTAACCGGTCAGATGTTAGCCTGTTCCATCCCAACCGTGTAAACCTTAGGATCTCATCCCTTCATCTGGTGCTACGTCTACCCCTTCCTTTAGCTCCATCTCTAGGTTCCAATTCTGTTGCTCTAGTTGTCTATCTGTTATCATCTCTTCTAAATATATGACCTGCCCAGGACCATTGTCTCTATTTTTATAGATATGAGAATATCGTTTACGTTTGTTTGTTTTCTTATTCATGAGGCTCTCTTTTTGTCTCTCCAAGTGAGCCTGACATTATCCTATCCCTTCCTCTTTGGGCACTCCTAAGTTTACGTTCTAGACACTTTATTATACTCCAAGTTTCTGACCCATAAATTAGTACAGGAAAGACACATGCGTTGTATACTCTCCTCTTTAATGAAAGGGGAAGCTTGCTTTTAATAATAAGAGATCTGCTTACCTAATGCACTCTACCCCATACCTATACTTCGCTTGATTTCCCTATAATAATCTGAGTTTGTCTTTATAACCTGACCTAGGTATATGTATTCTTCAACTGCTTCTATCACCTCATTTTCTATCTTTATTTGTTGTGGTTGCACAAGATGATTAAACATAAACATACTATTGGGTTTGTTTCTAGTCATTTTTAGTCTTAATCTTACTCACGAGAAAGTAGATGCTAAAGACCTGAAAAACTATTGATCAATTAGCTTGCTTTCTGTTTAATATAAACTGTTCACAGAAATCGTCACCAACCAGATAGGTAGATCACTATATTCAAATCAGCCAAGAGAGCAAACAGGTTTCAGAAAAAGTGGGTACAACAAGTAATTTAGAAAACAGATGAGTTATATATACAGCCCTGTGTATGTTATATGTAAATTATGAAAATGCATTTGCCTCAGTCGAAATTTCTGCTGTAATGATAGTGATTCGAAAACATGGAGTAAAAGTTAATTATATATATACTGGTTTAATAAGACATACAGTATACAGTATATACAGATGGGACAGCAACAATAAAGCTCCACAAGGCAAATGAGAAAATACCAATTAAGGAGAGGGTAAAACAGAGTGATTAAATTTCACCAAAACTGTTCACCGCGTGTTTGGAGTCATATTTAGGAATGTTGAATGGGATAATAAGGAAATATATGTTGATGGAGAATACCGGTACTTCAGCAACCTCAAATTCGCTAATGACATCAGGGGACTCCTGGGAACAGTTACAACAAATTATGGAAGATTTAAACAGAAAACCTTAAGTTAATAGTGGCATTTTTCCAGGTTTTAATTAAGAACATTGCAGATATTGTGTGCATAGTTTTGCTAGATTAATAAGTGAAACCTCGCCTGCACCCTTGATCTGGTCAAGAGCAAAATTGTCATCACCACTTGCTCAATATATACTGTAATATATATATTGTTACGTATCTTGATCCTCAAGTGGTTAACTTGATGAATCTAGATAGCACAGATATATATTAAGGTATCAGTCAGCTGAAGGCAAAACAAAAGTAAAATCTAATAAAAGTATATCCTGTTGTTGCTTCCTTTCCTTTTGGATCTTAGGACTTAGTATCCTTTATTGACTGATACTCTTTAATTATGGAAAAATACTGAAACTAATTAAAGTCATGTAGTATTTATAAAGAATTATTATTTAACCGAAGCTTAGTAGGCTATGGTTATGAACCGAATAAGTTATATCTAAAGAAGGACTATTAATTCTATAAAAAGTCTTGAAAGATAAATATTAAGGTAAAAATATTTCTGTCTCTTACCCTTTTTGAAATGAATAGCTAGTTTTCTTATATGTCCTTTTATTTATATTTAATGTAATTATTCTTGGTTCTTGTCTTACGTTAACAGTATTATATTATTATTATCATCAGGATTTATATCAAAGTCACATAAAAAGTTAGATATATATTTAATAATTATTTAATGTATTTCTTAACCACGTAACATTGAGGTTTGATTATGAGTAAATTAAGTTACAAGATCGCTTCATAGATTCGATTCAGGTCTCACTCAAATAATATGAAAAGCAAAAATAATATTTTGAAGCTAAAAGAATTTTCTTCAGCTTAGGAAATCACTAGAAGTAATATTAACACAGCCATGTTAGTCTATGGCGATATTACTAATATGAGACAATAGCATCACCGTACTAAGCACCGTTAAGCAATGTAAGCTTAATTAAAAGAAAATGAAAGAACTCGTAAGTATTAATATAAAACAATAGTATTACTTTCATCATAACCCAATTACTTAAAGAGTTGCTTTAGTCCACAAGTTAGTCAACTAAAACAGTTAAGTACATAATAATAGCGTTAACGTTAATTCCCAATCAAATAGTTAAGTGCAGAATAATAGCGTTAACGTTAATTCCCAATCAAATAGTTAAGTACAGAATAGTAGCGTTAACGTCCCAATCACATATCTCACTAACCAACATAACGTAAGTGTTTACACCGAACACACTTAACACACACATATATAATCTGACTGACAGTCACAATCCCATTATAATACTTCACCCCGTCTTCCTCCAGCTGCAAGTTCACCTTCCCCATCTCCAAATGAGACTGATTTGAATGCCCACAACTCGGGTCTTATATACTGAACAATGATTGTGTAGGAACGAATCAGGAGGCGGGGGGGGGGGGGGGGGGGGTAGGGGTAGTGCCCGCTCCAATCACAGCTCCTCGAGTTGCGTGGTCCAATGGAGTCTCCTGGCGTCGATCATACGTCATAGCGTCGGGTCATCGAAGTAGTTTGCAGGGTCCCCTATGACGCACGCAGGTGTGAAGGCTTGTTTGCTGGTATGCGGACGAGCTGGTTTCCCACTCGCTAGTTTGCTCGCTAGTCTGCTTCGCCGCCTGGGTAGTTTGGCACTCCTTCAACTCTAATTCTAACTCTTAAATTAACATACAGGGCTCCGTATGTCAGAATATATATATGTGTATATATATATCGGTCAGGTCAGGTGAAGGTATTGAGGGATAAGCCTTTACAACGGCACCTCGTATCTACATTCTACTTTTCCTATTTTTCTGAAGAGTGTAGAGAAGGGAGAAGGGGTGTTGGAGAGAGAGGAAGCTGTTGGAGTGACTTTGTTATGTGTGTTATTAGTCTGTATACGTCGTCGATGTGTTCCCGACTGGGTGGAAGCATGTGAAACATGCTAGGACGTACCGTACTACAACACCCACTAAATGTCCGCCTGGGCTGGGATCGAACCAGGTCAAGCAGATTCACACGTGAGCGTGCTCACCACTCGACCGCCACGGTCGAGAGAGAGAGAGAGTATGTATTGTGCAATGAGAATTTTTGGAGAGCCCCCGAGGGGGGAAGGTAGGAGAGAGAGAGGAGCCTAGAACTATAGGAACAGGAGTGTCAGGATAGTTTTAGAGCTATAGGCATGGAAGGAGAGAGAGAGAGTTGTGTGTGATTGTATGTGTTTTGTCTGTGCATATGTTTGTATATTTGTGTATTTATGTGTGTGTGTGTGTGTGTGTGTTGTGTGTGTGTGTGTGTGTGTGTGTGTGGTGTGTGTGTGTGTGTGTGTGTGTGTGTGTGTGTGTGTTTTGGATAAGGGGAGAGGAAAATGTTATATGGAAAGTGAGTTTAGGAGAAGTCCGAGAGAAGAGGTTAAAGGGATGAAGGGATTGGTTAAAAACATTTCGTTAGATGAAGATTACGAATAAAGTAATTAAAAGCATGACCTGTCACACCGGCGTCCCGACCTTTTCAGACGTATATTATGACCGTGTGTTTCGCAAAGTCTTGTGCATATTTCTGCAACCCGTTCAGCTCGATGACGTATACTTCATCATAATCTGGTTACCATTAAATGGTTTTCTTTAGCCAGGTCCCCCACATTTGGTTTCGACGCAGAATTCCGAAAAATTTGCCAAGGACGGCACAAAGACGTGTTAACAAAGTCCTGTGTGTGACAGAGGTTTTTGCCATCAAATCTACAGGCTATAAACCCATGCCCGGAGGCAGCGTTAGAACATCCACAAAACAAACACAAATAATAATAATAATAATAATAATAATAATAATGAGAAAAGCATGATTATAATTTGTAGATGGTAAGGAGTTGAAAGGAAGACTTTCTTGTATATATTTGATATGTGTATGATTTTTACAGTGAAACAATCAACATTATTGCTAAAGGAAATGATGTTTTTAATTTTAAACTCATAG